>JAAMPC010000230.1:0-49486 GCA_016771965.1 Brassica carinata
ATACAACTCCTCTTCAGGAAGGTTTTCAAGGAGCATACATCGTCAGTAGTCATGGACTTAACCATCTACCAGTCTCTAGTTGCAAGTTGTGTTGTTCTCATTGGTCTTTTGCAAGTGGAGAGTGGAAAACTTTGCCGAGTGAGATGAGAAACTACAAACTTGGGCAAGTGTCGTATGTTGTGACTTTGGCCTCTGCAGCTATCTCTTGGCAAGTTTACACTGTTGGTCTTGTGGGTTTGATCTTTGAGTCATCTTCTGTGTTCTCCAATTCTATAACCGCTGTGGGGTTGCCTATAGTACCGGTCATAGCTGTGATAGTTTTCCATGATAAGATGGAAGCATCGAAGATCTTCTCCATCGTTTTAGCTATATGGGGCTTCCTCTCGTTTGTCTATCAGCACTATCTTGATGAAAAGAAGTTGAAGACTTGTAACACAGACCCTGTCGAGGATGATAGTACACAAAATTGGTGAAATGTTGCTGTATGAATGGGTTACACAAACAAACATACAAAAGTTGTGCGCACATTCATGCATATAATCCTATATAAAGCTCTTTTGTGTGATTTTGTAATGGTCCATGCGAGTGGGATACATGTCTCTATGTACAGTTTGAGTTCATTTAAATAGTGCACGTCTCTGGTTTAGTTTTGAAGAAGATTATCAGTATCACACTGTAACTCAGTATCACCAACTTCAGAAATCGAAAATTGAGTTAATAGCAACCAAAGACGAGTAGTATTACCAAATACGATTCAGTCCTGTATATAAAGAGAGAGTGTAGTAGGCTTTGTAGCCATTCTAAGTTACTATAGCAAATATATGTGTGAGGATGGTTCCCAAAATCAGCTTACATGAGGCAGCCAACATAGTGAGCACGAGGGTACTTCTTTTGCAGCTGTGGCCATTGAACAAAGAACTGATCGGCCATCCTCAATTTATACAGAAGCAATCCACTTAATGAGAGCTTCTTAACTCTTGCTACACTCTCAACATAAAAGATCGATGACCATCTGATTCCAAGCACCTGTAACCAAAGATGAAACAAGCACCTTGATGAAATGCTACATATAATGGAGAAACCATGTCTAAAAAGAATCATATCTCTGTTTATGGCCACAGGTGCATTCAAGGTCATCAAAAAAAAGTAAAGCAAACAATTGAGTAATATACCTTGAACAAGAAAGCGATCACACAGAGAGGAATACAGGTCCCAGGACCATTGCAAAGAATCTGAAAAAAAATTGAACCAGATTTAATAAATAACCTGTTTCCAATGTGTTTTTTTTTAATGAAGAATCCATAAGAAAAAAATATGAAAGCATTTAGATAAAGATGATACCACTTGTGGTCTTGTCCGGATCATTAACCACAGAGCGTGGACAATAGCAACAATAGTAGTCCAAACAGAAGTCACATAAGACTGACCAACTTCTCTACTCCGGTAAATTTGTGTATACTGTAAGGAGGCTGCTTCCTTAACAGCAGGCTAAATCACATTCACAGCCATAGAAAACATAATTAATCAATCGATTGAAAGACAAAAAAATAAGCATTTAACTAAAATATACCTTGTGAGCTAGAGTATCTTCAAACGTCCGAGCTTTCTGGAGACTCATGTTATCAGTAGCAGCAGCGATGTAAAACCTGGGTGTATATCTATCCATCCGCAAAACAGAGAGAAGACTCAACATCTCTGCCGTGTGCCCCCCTTAAACAACATAACATCTAATCAAATAATATGCACATTCCCATTGTATTGAATAGTATAAAAAACTCTTCTTACCAGAACCAAGAACAATAAGTGTACTGAAAGACGGTGAAGCTCCTTTGGGAAAAGGTTTGCCACATCGGTACAAAACATACACTACACGAACCATTAGAAAGATTGAGGAGATGATTAGGAATGAAGCGAAGGTGCATTTGGAGATCATCTTGGAGTAAAAGCAGCAATGGTGTTCCTCCATGATCGTGTGGTTAGCTCTCTTCTCCTTCCAAACCACAACTTGAACAAAATTACATGTTATATGAGAAATGAAATTCGAACATGAGATCTATGTTTAAGCTTTAAATCACATCAAATAAAAAAAAAGACTGCACAAAGTTCAAAATTGAGGATAAAATAATCTAATTTTTCAGTAATAAAACTTTCAAAAGCGAACATGATTTTCAAATCTGAATCTATAGGAGAGGATATAATAGCAAAATGATCTACGACGACGATTATAAGGAATGAGGAACAAAAGAAAAGAAAGCTCACCGGCGGTGGCGGTGGCGGTGGCGGTGGCGGTGGCGGAATCGAGAAGGATAGGGGTTGATGATTTTTCAATGGTCACCGCCGTGTATTTACTGCTTATAATACACGTGGCGTTGCACAATAGCACGTGACTTATCTTGTACTTTTTGTATTTACTGACATTTTTTAAAAAATGTAAACCGAGTTTAAGAGCAATTTGTCCGGTTTAGTCAAGATATCCAATCACGTTCATAAAAAATTTCTTAAAAACACTAGGAAGTTACAATCACGTTCACAAGATTTATGCTCCCTAGGTTTCATGAATATTGATTTTCTACAGATTTTTACCCATTAATAAACATATCGAACCTTAGTGAGTTTAGTGTCAAAATCTTTATAACCGGCTTACTGTCAATAGACTAGTAGTCTCTTCACTCTCTTCAAGGGTTTCCAAGCCATTATTGCTGGAGTCAAGAGAGGCTTAGGTGGAACCACTAGAGCTTCTACACTTCCTCTAACATTTCAACGACCTTTTTCATCGGTGGACGATCACATGGATTGGTCTGAATACACCACAAACCCACTAACGTCATTTTCTTCACTACCTCCTCTTCCCTTCGATAACATGATCTCCAAATACTCTCATATTTTCATTCCTCTCCAGATCCTTATAGATCCAATCCGGAAAGTACATTGAACTCATATTGGACCTAGAAGTTTCAGCTCTCTGCTGGTCACCCCAATGAGCTCAAGCACCACCATCCCATAACTATACACATCAGACTTGTGCGAAACTGCTCCATAGCTCTTGGAAAACATTTCAGGAGCAATGTAACCAACGGTCCTCTCGCGTCCAACATTGATATAATGCTATCGTTCTTCTTGCAGAGCTTAGCAAGACCAAAATCCGAAATCTTGGGGCACAAGTCTTCATCTAGGAGTATATTCTGTGGCTTTATATCGAAATGCACAATCTTTGATACACAACTATTGTGCAAGTAATCCAACCCACGAGCAACACCTACAGCAATGTTGTATAACGCTTTGCAGTCCATCTTCGTTGACACATCTTCGGAAATAAACTTGTCAAGGGATCCATTAGGCATGAACTCGTAGATGATAGCTCTCTTGCTCCCTTCATAACAGAATCCAAAGAGAGACAATGTTAACATGAGATGCTATGCTCATACTAGCTAGTTCATTGATGAAATCTTCTCCATTCTCTTTCGGGTCTTTTAAGATCTTAAGTGCAATCTCTTGTCCGCTCGAATCGGGTAGCTTTCCTTTATAGACAGTCCCATATCCTCCTTTTCCAAGAACATGAGCGAATGAGTTTGTCATCTTCTTGACGTCTGCATAACTATATCGTTTCAACTTTACAACCGCTTCGATATTCTCGTAATTTGAATCACGCTTTCTTCTCGCATTTTTTGCTCTAACCATTACGACAACCGCAACAACGATGATCAACGCGGCTAAGGCTGATAAGCCTCCTACAAGAAAAATAAGCAAAACTTAGGTGCTATGTAATGTACATGACTGAGCAACAGAGTTGTGGTTGCCATGAAGGTGGTACCGAGTATGGGTTTTAACTTCCTTGAGAATTATCTGCAAATTTACCAAATGAAAATTGTGATTAATAAAACCAAAAGAGCATTGCATATATATATATACATTTTTATAGAATAAGGAAAAGAAAATTTACTTTTGGGGCCTGCAAATGGAGACATGGAGCTTCTGTTGTTTTTTCCCGATCAATAGCATAAATACATATATTAGTTTATCAAAGTAAAAACCCATTAATTAAAGTTTCAAAAAAAGTAGTCGAACCAATATAACGTATGTATATGCATGACTGAACAGCTAGTTCTCTTCTATGGGAATATCTATAAATATCATGATACATGACTATGGTTACAAATGTTTAGAGTCGATTATAGTATTCAAATTAAGGGTCTTGGAGACTTTTTCTTTTATCATTGGTTTTGATGTTTTTGTATTTTATAATATGTTTAAGCGTTTTTCCTTTTATCATTGGTTTTGATGTTTTTCTTGTTATATTATGTTTTAATCGTTTTCCTTTTGTCATTAAGCTGGATATGATTAATAATAGTCGATAAATTATAAGAATTAACCTTAATCTGCAAGAGAGACAAAGTTTAAAGAGAAAAGTTAGCTTAAACCGTTAGCTCGGTTCTTGTGCGAAGTAAGGTTTATATCAACTTGGTAACAACGTCTAAAGATTCTATGGGCGACAGTGATTCCATGACAGTGTTTCTATAGAAACTAGACGAGATGATGATGGAGGCGATGAACCAAAAGATTATTCAGACTATGGATGAGAAGTTTACATTGATTCTAGGAGTCCAAGATCCAACACCAAACAACATGCAGTGTTGGAGAGTGGAGATGACAAATTTTCTCCAGCACTTTTTGATGCTGAGTGCAAGGAAGTTCGTGAGCAGACCGAGGAGGTCCTAGAAAATCTTTGTGAGGAGAATTTAGCATTGCAGGAAAATAGAGTGACATAGAGAAATCAATCCAACCCTAAAAGGTTTCTTAAGGTTTCGATTCAAATAAGTTATATCTCAACAAGGGAATTGACTTTTGTGGTGGTGAAGTGCAGTTTCTTTCAGTACCTAGAAGCCTTGGACAAATGCACGAATGGGGATGTCAATTGGACTCTGTATCTAAATGGGCTTGTTCGATTAAACAATCTTTAAGATTGTGCTTTATGTTTTGCTGGAAAAATATAATTTTACGCTTTAACAGAAAATATGATTATATAGCTTTGGCGAATTTTTTACAATTTTGCCAGGAAAACATGATTTTTCAATTTTGGGGATGACCATCTCAAGACCATTTTAATTCGGATTGGCTAACCCATGGTCATCATACCCCATTCGACATCCCTATGCATGACTTGCTAAAATTATACTACAAGAGAGCGACTATAGAACTGAACATTCAGGAAGATATATAGAACTATAGAAGTTGTCACAAGCATATCATTAGTTGGAGCTCGAGGACAAGCACTGAGTCGAAGAAAGATATAAAGACACATGACTATGGTTACAAATGTTTAGAGTCGATTATAGTATTCAAATTAAGGGTCTTGGAGACTTTTTCTTTTATCATTGGTTTTGATGTTTTTGTATTTTATAATATGTTTAAGCGTTTTTCCTTTTATCATTAAATTGTATATTTATTGAAGAATTTCTAGCCTTAATTTCCAAAAGAGAGTAGGGTTAAGGCTTAAGAGGAAAGTTATCTTAAATATTCAGTTTAATTCTTGAGTGAACTAATATATGTTCATATCTGTTCTTCATCGGTGGCGGGGAGACTCACGCAAGCTGTTATACAATTGAGACTATGAGAGGAAGAAGGTTTCCAAACCTTACTTCTAAGTTCTAAGGTCATGAAACTAATATATATGTGCCTATATATAGGCCTCGCCTACAATGTAGCCAAAAAAACTTTTACGATTTTGACAAGAAAACTTGATTTGAACTTTGATAAAAATGTTTCTAATTTTCTGTTCTTCCTCCAAATTAGAAAACTCTAAATTTGTGGGTTTATTGGACTCCATATCCAAAGGGTTTTGGGCCAATGTATTTCCGGATTAAACTGGATTCTGCTCATTTGGACTATTTCAATTTTGGGAAAACATGATTTTATGGTTTTGAGAAAAATGTAATTTTACGTTTTATTGAGAAAATATAATTTTACGATTTTTCCGAAAATATAATTTTACGGTTTTATTGAGAAAATATAATTTTACGATTTTTCCGAAAATATAATTTTACGGTTTTATTGAGAAAATATAATTTTACGGTTTTATTGAGAAAATATAATTTTACGGTTTTATTGAGAAAATATAATTTTACGATTTTTCCGAAAATATAATTTTACGGTTTTATTGAGAAAATATAATTTTACGGTTTTATTGAGAAAATATAATTTTACGATTTTTCCGAAAATATAATTTTACGGTTTTATTGAGAAAATATAATTTTACGGTTTTATTGAGAAAATATAATTTTACGGTTTTATTGAGAAAATATAATTTTACGATTTTTCCGAAAATATAATTTTACGGTTTTATTGAGAAAATATAATTTTACGGTTTTATTGAGAAAATATAATTTTACGATTTTTCCGAAAATATAATTTTACGGTTTTATTGAGAAAATATAATTTTACGATTTTTCCGAAAATATAATTTTACGATTTTTCCAGAAAATATAATTTTACGATTTTTCCGAAAATATAATTTTACGATTTTTCCAGAAAATATAATTTTACGGTTTTATTGAGAAAATATAATTTTACGATTTTTCCGAAAATATAATTTTACGATTTTTCCAGAAAATATAATTTTACGATTTTTCCAGAAAATATAATTTTACGATTTTTCCAGAAAATATAATTTTACGATTTTTCCAGAAAATATAATTTTACGATTTTTCCAGAAAATATAATTTTACGGTTTTATTGAGAAAATATAATTTTACGGTTTTATTGAGAAAATATAATTTTACGATTTTTCCGAAAATATAATTTTACGATTTTTCCGAAAATATAATTTTACGATTTTTCCAGAAAATATAATTTTACGATTTTTCCAGAAAATATAATTTTACGATTTTTCCGAAAATATAATTTTACGATTTTTCCGAAAATATAATTTTACGCTTTTGGTGAAAATGCAATTTTAAGTTTTAACGAATAAAACATAATCTTACGGTTTTGGTGGAAACGTGATTTTTCAATTTTAGGAAAACATGATTTTTCAATTTTAGGAAAACATGATTTTTCAATTTTAGGAAAACATGATTTTTCAATTTTGGGGATGACCATCTCAAGACCATTTTAATTCGGATTGGCTAACCCATGGTCATCATACCCCATTCGACATCCCTATGCATGACTTGCTAAAATTATACTACAAGAGAGCGACTATAGAACTGAACATTCAGGAAGATATATAGAACTATAGAAGTTGTCACAAGCATATCATTAGTTGGAGCTCGAGGACAAGCACTGAGTCGAAGAAAGATATAAAGACACATGACTATGGTTACAAATGTTTAGAGTCGATTATAGTATTCAAATTAAGGGTCTTGGAGACTTTTTCTTTTATCATTGGTTTTGATGTTTTTCTTGTTATATTATGTTTTAATCGTTTTCCTTTTGTCATTAAGCTGGATATGATTAATAAAACCAAAAGAGCATTGCATATATATATATACATTTTATAGAATAAGGAAAAGAAAATTTACTTTTGGGGCCTGCAAATGGAGACATGGAGCTTCTGTTGTTTTTCCCGATCAATAGCATAAATACATATATTAGTTTATCAAAGTAAAACCCATTAATTAAAGTTTCAAAAAGTAGTCGAACCAATATAACGTATGTATATGCATGACTGAACAGCTAGTTCTCTTCTATGGGAATATCTATAAATATCATGATACATGACTATGGTTAGAAATGTTTATGGTTGATTATGATATTTTACAATAAGAGTTCTGGAGATATTATCCTTTTACATATGGTTTTGATGTTTTTGTATTTTATAATATGTTTAAGCGTTTTTCCTTTTATCATTGGTTTTGATGTTTTTGTATTTTATAATATGTTTAAGCGTTTTTCCTTTTATCATTGGTTTTGATGTTTTTGTATTTTATAATATGTTTAAGCGTTTTTCCTTTTATCATTGGTTTTGATGTTTTTCTTGTTATATTATGTTTTAATCGTTTTCCTTTTGTCATTAAGCTGGATATGATTAATAATAGTCGATAAATTATAAGAATTAACCTTAATCTGCAAGAGAGACAAAGTTTAAAGAGAAAAGTTAGCTTAAACCGTTAGCTCGGTTCTTGTGCGAAGTAAGGTTTATATCAACTTGGTAACAACGTCTAAAGATTCTATGGGCGACAGTGATTCCATGACAGTGTTTCTATAGAAACTAGACGAGATGATGATGGAGGCGATGAACCAAAAGATTATTCAGACTATGGATGAGAAGTTTACATTGATTCTAGGAGTCCAAGATCCAACACCAAACAACATGCAGTGTTGGAGAGTGGAGATGACAAATTTTCTCCAGCACTTTTGATGCTGAGTGCAAGGAAGTTCGTGAGCAGACCGAGGAGGTCCTAGAAAATCTTTTTTGAAAGAATGTTAAATTATTCAAAATTAAAAAAACTTTTTCTACAACTAGTGTGCCTCTGTTTTGAGTTTACTTTAGCCTAAAACTGAAAAACATAAACATGTCTATCCTCGAGAAGTTACCCATGCTATCATCGTTGCTTCAAATCTTCGACTCCCGCCACTCGCAGCGAAGAGATGCGATTCCTTACCCTTTTCAATAAATTTCACAAGTGTTTCTGAAGTTTGATGTCTCTCCCCACGCTAGAAAATCTTTTTTGAAAGAATGTTAAATTATTCAAAATTAAAAAAACTTTTACGATTTTGACAAGAAAACTTGATTTGAACTTTGATAAAAATGTTTCTAATTTTCTGTTCTTCCTCCAAATTAGAAAACTCTAAATTTGTGGGTTTATTGGACTCCATATCCAAAGGGTTTTGGGCCAATGTATTTCCGGATTAAACTGGATTCTGCTCATTTGGACTATTTCAATTTTGGGAAAACATGATTTTTCAATTTTGGCGAAAACATGATTTTTCAATTTTGGCGGAAAACGAGAACTTCTTGTTTTGGTGAAAATGCAATTTTAAGTTTTAACGAATAAAACATAATCTACGGTTTTGGTGGAAACGTGATTTTTACGGTTTTGGTGGAAACGTGATTTTTCAATTTTGGCGGAAGCGTGATTTTATGGTTTTGACAGAAAAATGTAATTTTACGCTTTTGGTGAGAAACGTGATTTTATGGTTTTGGCGGAAAACATGATTTTATGGTTTTGAGAAAAATGTAATTTTACGTTTTAACAGAAAATATGATTATATAGCTTTGGCGAATTTTTTACAATTTTGCCAGGAAAACATGATTTTTCAATTTTGGCGAAAACGTGATTTTTCAATTTTAGGAAAACATGATTTTTCAATTTTGGCGGAAAACGAGAACTTCTTGTTTTGGTGAAAATGCAATTTTAAGTTTTAACGAATAAAACATAATCTACGGTTTTGGTGGAAACGATTTTATGGTTTTGGCGGAAAACATGATTTTATGGTTTTGAGAAAAATGTAATTTTACGTTTTGGTGAGAAACGTGATTTTATGGTTTTGACAGAAAAATGTAATTTTACGTTTTGGTGAGAAACGTGATTTTATGGTTTTGACAGAAAAATGTAATTTTACGTTTTAACAGAAAATATGATTATATAGCTTTGGCGAATTTTTTACAATTTTGCCAGGAAAACATGATTTTTCAATTTTAGGAAAACATGATTTTTCAATTTTGGCGAAAACATGATTTTTCAATTTTGGCGGAAAACATGATTTTATGGTTTTGAGAAAAATGTAATTTTACGCTTTTGGTGAGAAACGTGATTTTATGGTTTTGACAGAAAAATGTAATTTTACGTTTTAACAGAAAATATGATTATATAGCTTTGGCTTAATTTTTTTACAATTTTGCCAGGAAAACATGATTTTTCAATTTTGGGGATGACCATCTCAAGACCATTTTAATTCGGATTGGCTAACCCATGGTCATCATACCCCATTCGACATCCCTATGCATGACTTGCTAAAATTATACTACAAGAGAGCGACTATAGAACTGAACATTCAGGAAGATATATAGAACTATAGAAGTTGTCACAAGCATATCATTAGTTGGAGCTCGAGGACAAGCACTGAGTCGAAGAAAGATATAAAGACACATGACTATGGTTACAAATGTTTAGAGTCGATTATAGTATTCAAATTAAGGGTCTTGGAGACTTTTTCTTTTATCATTGGTTTTGATGTTTTTGTATTTTATAATATGTTTAAGCGTTTTTCCTTTTATCATTAAATTGTATATTTATTGAAGAATTTCTAGCCTTAATTTCCAAAAGAGAGTAGGGTTAAGGCTTAAGAGGAAAGTTATCTTAAATATTCAGTTTAATTCTTGAGTGAACTAATATATGTTCATATCTGTTCTTCATCGGTGGCGGGGAGACTCACGCAAGCTGTTATACAATTGAGACTATGAGAGGAAGAAGGTTTCCAAACCTTACTTCTAAGTTCTAAGGTCATGAAACTAATATATATGTGCCTATATATAGGCCTCGCCTACAATGTAGCCAAAAAAACTTTCCCCTATTTAATCAATTCCCAGCAAATGAAAGAGAGTCTGACCTGGTGTTATCGGGAATGGACGAGGGACAAAACGTGACATTAAAGTCGGTTGACTTAGGGCATGTCACAGTGCTGTTATTATCTTCGAAGGCATAGGTATAGGCGTGTGGGCAAGCTTGCTCGAAGTTCTGCGAGTACATCGTCTCTCGCATCTTTGCTTTGACCTGAAGTCATGAGTGCAGCAAATTTCTTTGGTGTCGTACTTTCTGCACGCGCTGATGCAGCCGATTTGTTTCCCACCGGTGAATAAACCAAGATCCTCTGGACAAGTCTTGTTCAAGTCAACCAAACAACCGGCGCTGATACATGTGGCTAGGCTGTGACGGGACCACCACTAAGGGAAGGTTGTAACCGCGCTCGAGACTGATGGTGTAGCTGTTAACTCCGCCGTAATCAATTCTAACGTAGACATACGTCACGACAGACCATTTATATGTTCCGGGACACTCTATAATGCCGGATTCGCAGTCTCCGGTGACGCAGGAGAAGTAACCAGACGAGTTGGTTGAGCAGAGAGTCCTAGCCGAGATAAGACCAAACCATGGAGACGGCGCCTGTAGGATACGCCTCGCCGCTTCTGAGAACGAAACCAGTGGGGAGAGCTGGTTTGATTCATATGAGTAGATAACTGGCCAAACTGTCTGATTACATTTGTTCTCTATGGTAAGGATACTCCCCGACAACACTCCTGCGAACATAGTTAAGAGTTATGACTAGGGAAGAAAAAAAAGTTAAATATATAAAAATAAAATATGATACTGAGTATCACATCAAAAAAAAAGACTGCACAAAGTTCAAAATTGAGGATAAAATAATCTAATTTTTCAGTAATAAAACTTTCAAAAGCGAACATGATTTTCAAATCTGAATCTATAGGAGAGGATATAATAGCAAAATGATCTACGACGACGATTATAAGGAATGAGGAACAAAAGAAAGCTCACCGGCGGTGGCGGTGGCGGTGGCGGTGGCGGTGGCGGAATCGAGAAGGATAGGGTTGATGATTTTTCAATGGTCACCGCCGTGTATTTACTGCTTATAATACACGTGGCGTTGCACAATAGCACGTGACTTATCTTGTACTTTTGTATTTACTGACATTTTTAAAAATGTAAACCGAGTTTAAGAGCAATTTGTCCGGTTTAGTCAAGATATCCAATCACGTTCATAAAATTTCTTAAAACACTAGGAAGTTACAATCACGTTCACAAGATTTATGCTCCTAGGTTTCATGAATATTGATTTTCTACAGATTTTTACCCATTAATAAACATATCGAACCTTAGTGAGTTTAGTGTCAAAATCTTTATAACCGGCTTACTGTCAATAGACTAGTAGTCTCTTCACTCTCTTCAAGGGTTTCCAAGCCATTATTGCTGGAGTCAAGAGAGGCTTAGGTGGAACCACTAGAGCTTCTACACTTCCCTCTAACATTTCAACGACCTTTTTCATCGGTGGACGATCACATGGATTGGTCTGAATACACCACAAACCCACTAACGTCATTTTCTTCACTACCTCCTCTTCCCCTTCGATAACATGATCTCCAAATACTCTCATATTTTCATTCCTCTCCAGATCCTTATAGATCCAATCCGGAAAGTACATTGAACTCATATTGGACCTAGAAGTTTCAGCTCTCTCTCTGCTGGTCACCCCAATGAGCTCAAGCACCACCATCCCATAACTATACACATCAGACTTGTGCGAAACTGCTCCATAGCTCTTGGAAAACATTTCAGGAGCAATGTAACCAACGGTCCCTCGCGTCCAACATTGATATAATGCTATCGTTCTTCTTGCAGAGCTTAGCAAGACCAAAATCCGAAATCTTGGGGCACAAGTCTTCATCTAGGAGTATATTCTGTGGCTTTATATCGAAATGCACAATCTTTGATACACAACTATTGTGCAAGTAATCCAACCCACGAGCAACACCTACAGCAATGTTGTATAACGCTTTGCAGTCCATCTTCGTTGACACATCTTCGGAAATAAACTTGTCAAGGGATCCATTAGGCATGAACTCGTAGATGATAGCTCTCTTGCTCCCTTCATAACAGAATCCAAAGAGAGAGACAATGTTAACATGAGATGCTATGCTCATACTAGCTAGTTCATTGATGAAATCTTCTCCATTCTCTTTCGGGTCTTTTAAGATCTTAAGTGCAATCTCTTGTCCGCTCGAATCGGGTAGCTTTCCTTTATAGACAGTCCCATATCCTCCTTTTCCAAGAACATGAGCGAATGAGTTTGTCATCTTCTTGACGTCTGCATAACTATATCGTTTCAACTTTACAACCGCTTCGATATTCTCGTAATTTGAATCACGCTTTCTTCTCGCATTTTTTGCTCTAACCATTACGACAACCGCAACAACGATGATCAACGCGGCTAAGGCTGATAAGCCTCCTACAAGAAAAATAAGCAAAACTTAGGTGCTATGTAATGTACATGACTGAGCAACAGAGTTGTGGTTGCCATGAAGGTGGTACCGAGTATGGGTTTTAACTTCCCTTGAGAATTATCTGCAAATTTACCAAATGAAAATTGTGATTAATAAAACCAAAAGAGCATTGCATATATATATATACATTTTATAGAATAAGGAAAAGAAAATTTACTTTTGGGGCCTGCAAATGGAGACATGGAGCTTCTGTTGTTTTTCCCGATCAATAGCATAAATACATATATTAGTTTATCAAAGTAAAACCCATTAATTAAAGTTTCAAAAAGTAGTCGAACCAATATAACGTATGTATATGCATGACTGAACAGCTAGTTCTCTTCTATGGGAATATCTATAAATATCATGATACATGACTATGGTTACAAATGTTTAGAGTCGATTATAGTATTCAAATTAAGGGTCTTGGAGACTTTTTCTTTTATCATTGGTTTTGATGTTTTTCTTGTTATATTATGTTTTAATCGTTTTCCTTTTGTCATTAAGCTGGATATGATTAATAATAGTCGATAAATTATAAGAATTAACCTTAATCTGCAAGAGAGACAAAGTTTAAAGAGAAAAGTTAGCTTAAACCGTTAGCTCGGTTCTTGTGCGAAGTAAGGTTTATATCAACTTGGTAACAACGTCTAAAGATTCTATGGGCGACAGTGATTCCATGACAGTGTTTCTATAGAAACTAGACGAGATGATGATGGAGGCGATGAACCAAAAGATTATTCAGACTATGGATGAGAAGTTTACATTGATTCTAGGAGTCCAAGATCCAACACCAAACAACATGCAGTGTTGGAGAGTGGAGATGACAAATTTTCTCCAGCACTTTTGATGCTGAGTGCAAGGAAGTTCGTGAGCAGACCGAGGAGGTCCTAGAAAATCTTTTTTGAAAGAATGTTAAATTATTCAAAATTAAAAAAACTTTTTCTACAACTAGTGTGCCTCTGTTTTGAGTTTACTTTAGCCTAAAACTGAAAAACATAAACATGTCTATCCTCGAGAAGTTACCCATGCTATCATCGTTGCTTCAAATCTTCGACTCCCGCCACTCGCAGCGAAGAGATGCGATTCCTTACCCTTTTCAATAAATTTCACAAGTGTTTCTGAAGTTTGATGTCTCTCCCCACGCTAGAAAATCTTTGTGAGGAGAATTTAGCATTGCAGGAAAATAGAGTGACATAGAGAAATCAATCCAACCCTAAAAGGTTTCTTAAGGTTTCGATTCAAATAAGTTATATCTCAACAAGGGAATTGACTTTTGTGGTGGTGAAGTGCAGTTTCTTTCAGTACCTAGAAGCCTTGGACAAATGCACGAATGGGGATGTCAATTGGACTCTGTATCTAAATGGGCTTGTTCGATTAAACAATCTTTTTGATGAAATGTGAAATTTATTAATCAATGTGGAAAAATAGAGCTTTACAAAAGTCTAGAGAAGCTGAAAAAGAATATATATATATACATTTTATAGAATAAGGAAAAGAAAATTTACTTTTGGGGCCTGCAAATGGAGACATGGAGCTTCTGTTGTTTTTCCCGATCAATAGCATAAATACATATATTAGTTTATCAAAGTAAAACCCATTAATTAAAGTTTCAAAAAGTAGTCGAACCAATATAACGTATGTATATGCATGACTGAACAGCTAGTTCTCTTCTATGGGAATATCTATAAATATCATGATACATGACTATGGTTACAAATGTTTAGAGTCGATTATAGTATTCAAATTAAGGGTCTTGGAGACTTTTTCTTTTATCATTGGTTTTGATGTTTTTCTTGTTATATTATGTTTTAATCGTTTTCCTTTTGTCATTAAGCTGGATATGATTAATAATAGTCGATAAATTATAAGAATTAACCTTAATCTGCAAGAGAGACAAAGTTTAAAGAGAAAAGTTAGCTTAAACCGTTAGCTCGGTTCTTGTGCGAAGTAAGGTTTATATCAACTTGGTAACAACGTCTAAAGATTCTATGGGCGACAGTGATTCCATGACAGTGTTTCTATAGAAACTAGACGAGATGATGATGGAGGCGATGAACCAAAAGATTATTCAGACTATGGATGAGAAGTTTACATTGATTCTAGGAGTCCAAGATCCAACACCAAACAACATGCAGTGTTGGAGAGTGGAGATGACAAATTTTCTCCAGCACTTTTGATGCTGAGTGCAAGGAAGTTCGTGAGCAGACCGAGGAGGTCCTAGAAAATCTTTTTTGAAAGAATGTTAAATTATTCAAAATTAAAAAAACTTTTTCTACAACTAGTGTGCCTCTGTTTTGAGTTTACTTTAGCCTAAAACTGAAAAACATAAACATGTCTATCCTCGAGAAGTTACCCATGCTATCATCGTTGCTTCAAATCTTCGACTCCCGCCACTCGCAGCGAAGAGATGCGATTCCTTACCCTTTTCAATAAATTTCACAAGTGTTTCTGAAGTTTGATGTCTCTCCCCACGCTAGAAAATCTTTGTGAGGAGAATTTAGCATTGCAGGAAAATAGAGTGACATAGAGAAATCAATCCAACCCTAAAAGGTTTCTTAAGGTTTCGATTCAAATAAGTTATATCTCAACAAGGGAATTGACTTTTGTGGTGGTGAAGTGCAGTTTCTTTCAGTACCTAGAAGCCTTGGACAAATGCACGAATGGGGATGTCAATTGGACTCTCTGTATCTAAATGGGCTTGTTCGATTAAACAATCTTTTTGATGAAATGTGAAATTTATTAATCAATGTGGAAAAATAGAGCTTTACAAAAGTCTAGAGAAGCTGAAAAGAGAATATACAATGCTAAAAGAATGATCAGACTTCTATATGCTAAGCTGTAACTTCAAACCAACGATGCATCAAGCCTTCAAACTTGTGGTCGGCCTTATAGCGAAGTGAAGTAATTCTATTACGACTGCCTTATCGATGATCCTAACCACTTGATTAAACAATCTTTAAGATTGTGCTTTATGTTTTGCTGGAAAAATATAATTTTACGATTTTTCCAGAAAATATAATTTTACGGTTTTATTGAGAAAATATAATTTTACGCTTTAACAGAAAATATGATTATATAGCTTTGGCGAATTTTTTACAATTTTGCCAGGAAAACATGATTTTTCAATTTTACGGAAAACGTGATTTTTCAATTTTGGCGGAAAACATGATTTTATGGTTTTATGAAAACGAGAACTTACCGCTTTTGGTGAAAATGCAATTTTAAGTTTTAACGAATAAAACATAATCTACGGTTTTGGTGGAAACGATTTTATGGTTTTGAGAAAAATGTAATTTTACGCTTTTGGTGAGAAACGGATTTTTACGGCTTTGGTGGAAAACATAATTTTTTATTTTAGCGGAAAATATGATTTTGACGAAAAATGTGATTTTAGGGTTTTGAAAAAAACATGTTTTGCGGTTATGACAAAAAAACTTTTACGATTTTGACAAGAAAACTTGATTTGAACTTTGATAAAAATGTTTCTAATTTTCTGTTCTTCCTCCAAATTAGAAAACTCTAAATTTGTGGGTTTATTGGACTCCATATCCAAAGGGTTTTGGGCCAATGTATTTCCGGATTAAACTGGATTCTGCTCATTTGGACTATTTCAATTTTGGGGATGACCATCTCAAGACCATTTTAATTCGGATTGGCTAACCCATGGTCATCATACCCCATTCGACATCCCTATGCATGACTTGCTAAAATTATACTACAAGAGAGCGACTATAGAACTGAACATTCAGGAAGATATATAGAACTATAGAAGTTGTCACAAGCATATCATTAGTTGGAGCTCGAGGACAAGCACTGAGTCGAAGAAAGATATAAAGACACATGACTATGGTTAGAAATGTTTATGGTTGATTATGATATTTTACAATAAGAGTTCTGGAGATATTATCCCTTTTACATATGGTTTTGATGTTTCTTTGGAAAAATATAATTTTACGGTTTTATTGAGAAAATATAATTTTACGCTTTTGGTGAAAATGCAATTTTAAGTTTTAACGGAATAAAACATAATCTTCACGGTTTTGGTGGAAACGTGATTTTATGGTTTTGGCGGAAAACATGATTTTATGGTTTTGGCGGAAAACATGATTTTTCAATTTTAGGAAAACATGATTTTTCAATTTTAGGAAAACATGATTTTTCAATTTTGGCGGAAAACATGATTTTATGGTTTTGGCGGAAAACATGATTTTATGGTTTTGGCGGAAAACGAGAACTTCTTGTTTTGGTGAAAATGCAATTTTAAGTTTTAACGAATAAAACATAATCTTCACGGTTTTGGTGGAAGCGTGATTTTTACGGTTTTGGTGGAAAACATAATTTTTTATTTTAGCGAAAATATGATTTTGACGAAAAATGTGATTTTAGGGTTTTGAAAAAAACATGTTTTGCGGTTATGACAAAAAAACTTTTACGATTTTGACAAGAAAACTTGATTTGAACTTTGATAAAAATGTTTCTAATTTTCTGTTCTTCCTCCAAATTAGAAAACTCTAAATTTGTGGGTTTATTGGACTCCATATCCAAAGGGTTTTGGGCCAATGTATTTCCGGATTAAACTGGATTCTGCTCATTTGGACTATTTCAATTTTGGGAAAACATGATTTTATGGTTTTGGCGGAAAACATGATTTTATGGTTTTGAGAAAAATGTAATTTTACGTTTTTGGTGAGAAACGTGATTTTATGGTTTTGACAGAAAAATGTAATTTTACGTTTTGGTGAGAAACGTGATTTTTACGGTTTTGGTGGAAACGGATTTTATGGTTTTGACAGAAAAATGTAATTTTACGCTTTTGGTGAGAAACGTGATTTTTCAATTTTGGCGAAAACGTGATTTTTACGGTTTTGGTGGAAACGATTTTATGGTTTTGACAGAAAAATGTAATTTTACGTTTTAACAGAAAATATGATTATATAGCTTTGGCGAATTTTTTACAATTTTGCCAGGAAAACATGATTTTATGGTTTTGGCGGAAAACATGATTTTATGGTTTTGGCGGAAAACATGATTTTTCAATTTTGGCGAAAACGTGATTTTTCAATTTTAGGAAAACATGATTTTTCAATTTTGGCGAAAACGTGATTTTTACGGTTTTGGTGGAAACGTGATTTTTCAATTTTAGGAAAACATGATTTTTCAATTTTGGCGGAAAACGAGAACTTCTTGTTTTGGTGAAAATGCAATTTTAAGTTTTAACGGAATAAAACATAATCTTACGGTTTTGGTGGAAACGTGATTTTATGGTTTTGGCGGAAAACGAGAACTTCTTGTTTTGGTGAAAATGCAATTTTAAGTTTTAACGAATAAAACATAATCTTCACGGTTTTGGTGGAAACGTGATTTTTCAATTTTGGCGGAAAACGAGAACTTCTTGTTTTGGTGAAAATGCAATTTTAAGTTTTAACGAATAAAACATAATCTTACGGTTTTGGTGGAAACGTGATTTTTCAATTTTGGCGAAAACATGATTTTATGGTTTTGACAGAAAAATGTAATTTTACGCTTTTGGTGAAAATGCAATTTTAAGTTTTAACGGAATAAAACATAATCTTCACGGTTTTGGTGGAAACGATTTTATGGTTTTGGCGGAAAACGAGAACTTCTTGTTTTGGTGAAAATGCAATTTTAAGTTTTAACGGAATAAAACATAATCTTACGGTTTTGGTGGAAACGATTTTATGGTTTTGGCGGAAAACATGATTTTTCAATTTTAGGAAAACATGATTTTATGGTTTTGAGAAAAATGTAATTTTACGTTTTAACAGAAAATATGATTATATAGCTTTGGCGAATTTTTTACAATTTTGCCAGGAAAACATGATTTTATGGTTTTGAGAAAAATGTAATTTTACGTTTTATTGAGAAAATATAATTTTACGGTTTTATTGAGAAAATATAATTTTACGATTTTTCCGAAAATATAATTTTACGGTTTTATTGAGAAAATATAATTTTACGGTTTTATTGAGAAAATATAATTTTACGGTTTTATTGAGAAAATATAATTTTACGATTTTTCCGAAAATATAATTTTACGGTTTTATTGAGAAAATATAATTTTACGGTTTTATTGAGAAAATATAATTTTACGGTTTTATTGAGAAAATATAATTTTACGGTTTTATTGAGAAAATATAATTTTACGATTTTTCCGAAAATATAATTTTACGATTTTTCCGAAAATATAATTTTACGCTTTAACAGAAAATATGATTATATAGCTTTGGCGAATTTTTTACAATTTTGCCAGGAAAACATGATTTTTCAATTTTAGGAAAACATGATTTTTCAATTTTAGGAAAACATGATTTTTCAATTTTAGGAAAACATGATTTTTCAATTTTAGGAAAACATGATTTTTCAATTTTAGGAAAACATGATTTTTCAATTTTGGCGAAAACATGATTTTTCAATTTTAGGAAAACATGATTTTTCAATTTTGGCGAAAACATGATTTTTCAATTTTAGGAAAACATGATTTTTCAATTTTGGCGGAAAACGAGAACTTCTTGTTTTGGTGAAAATGCAATTTTAAGTTTTAACGGAATAAAACATAATCTTACGGTTTTGGTGGAAACGTGATTTTTCAATTTTGGCGAAAACGTGATTTTTCAATTTTAGGAAAACATGATTTTTCAATTTTAGGAAAACATGATTTTATGGTTTTGAGAAAAATGTAATTTTACGTTTTGGTGAGAAACGTGATTTTTACGGTTTTGGTGGAAACGTGATTTTTCAATTTTAGGAAAACATGATTTTTCAATTTTAGGAAAACATGATTTTATGGTTTTGACAGAAAAATGTAATTTTACGTTTTGGTGAGAAACGTGATTTTTCAATTTTAGGAAAACATGATTTTATGGTTTTGGCGGAAAACGAGAACTTCTTGTTTTGGTGAAAATGCAATTTTAAGTTTTAACGAATAAAACATAATCTACGGTTTTGGTGGAAACGTGATTTTTCAATTTTGGCGGAAAACGAGAACTTCTTGTTTTGGTGAAAATGCAATTTTAAGTTTTAACGAATAAAACATAATCTTCACGGTTTTGGTGGAAACGATTTTATGGTTTTGGCGGAAAACATGATTTTATGGTTTTGCTGGAAAAATATAATTTTACGATTTTTCCGAAAATATAATTTTACGATTTTTCCGAAAATATAATTTTACGATTTTTCCGAAAATATAATTTTACGGTTTTATTGAGAAAATATAATTTTACGATTTTTCCAGAAAATATAATTTTACGATTTTTCCGAAAATATAATTTTACGATTTTTCCGAAAATATAATTTTACGATTTTTCCGAAAATATAATTTTACGGTTTTATTGAGAAAATATAATTTTACGATTTTTCCGAAAATATAATTTTACGGTTTTATTGAGAAAATATAATTTTACGTTTTTGGTGAGAAACGTGATTTTTCAATTTTAGGAAAACATGATTTTTCAATTTTAGGAAAACATGATTTTTCAATTTTAGGAAAACATGATTTTATGGTTTTGACAGAAAAATGTAATTTTACGCTTTTGGTGAGAAACGTGATTTTATGGTTTTGGCGGAAAACATGATTTTATGGTTTTGAGAAAAATGTAATTTTACGTTTTGGTGAGAAACGTGATTTTTCAATTTTGGCGGAAAACATGATTTTATGGTTTTGAGAAAAATGTAATTTTACGTTTTATTGAGAAAATATAATTTTACGATTTTTCCGAAAATATAATTTTACGATTTTTCCAGAAAATATAATTTTACGATTTTTCCAGAAAATATAATTTTACGCTTTTGGTGAAAATGCAATTTTAAGTTTTAACGAATAAAACATAATCTACGGTTTTGGTGGAAACGTGATTTTATGGTTTTGACAGAAAAATGTAATTTTACGTTTTGGTGAGAAACGTGATTTTATGGTTTTGGCGGAAAACATGATTTTTCAATTTTAGGAAAACATGATTTTTCAATTTTAGGAAAACATGATTTTTCAATTTTAGGAAAACATGATTTTTCAATTTTAGGAAAACATGATTTTTCAATTTTAGGAAAACATGATTTTTCAATTTTAGGAAAACATGATTTTTCAATTTTAGGAAAACATGATTTTATGGTTTTGACAGAAAAATGTAATTTTACGCTTTAACAGAAAATATGATTATATAGCTTTGGCGAATTTTTTACAATTTTGCCAGGAAAACATGATTTTATGGTTTTGACAGAAAAATGTAATTTTACGTTTTAACAGAAAATATGATTATATAGCTTTGGCGAATTTTTTACAATTTTGCCAGGAAAACATGATTTTATGGTTTTGACAGAAAAATGTAATTTTACGTTTTGGTGAGAAACGTGATTTTATGGTTTTGAGAAAAATGTAATTTTACGCTTTAACAGAAAATATGATTATATAGCTTTGGCGAATTTTTTACAATTTTGCCAGGAAAACATGATTTTTCAATTTTGGCGGAAAACGAGAACTTCTTGTTTTGGTGAAAATGCAATTTTAAGTTTTAACGAATAAAACATAATCTTACGGTTTTGGTGGAAACGTGATTTTTCAATTTTAGGAAAACATGATTTTTCAATTTTAGGAAAACATGATTTTTCAATTTTAGGAAAACATGATTTTTCAATTTTAGGAAAACATGATTTTATGGTTTTGGCGGAAAACATGATTTTTCAATTTTGGCGAAAACGTGATTTTTCAATTTTAGGAAAACATGATTTTTCAATTTTAGGAAAACATGATTTTATGGTTTTGACAGAAAAATGTAATTTTACGCTTTAACAGAAAATATGATTATATAGCTTTGGCGAATTTTTTACAATTTTGCCAGGAAAACATGATTTTTCAATTTTGGCGAAAACATGATTTTTCAATTTTGGCGGAAAACGAGAACTTCTTGTTTTGGTGAAAATGCAATTTTAAGTTTTAACGAATAAAACATAATCTTACGGTTTTGGTGGAAGCGTGATTTTTCAATTTTGGCGAAAACGTGATTTTTCAATTTTGGCGAAAACATGATTTTATGGTTTTGACAGAAAAATGTAATTTTACGCTTTTGGTGAGAAACGTGATTTTTCAATTTTGGCGGAAAACGAGAACTTCTTGTTTTGGTGAAAATGCAATTTTAAGTTTTAACGAATAAAACATAATCTTCACGGTTTTGGTGGAAACGTGATTTTTCAATTTTAGGAAAACATGATTTTTCAATTTTAGGAAAACATGATTTTTCAATTTTGGCGGAAAACGAGAACTTCTTGTTTTGGTGAAAATGCAATTTTAAGTTTTAACGGAATAAAACATAATCTTCACGGTTTTGGTGGAAACGTGATTTTTCAATTTTAGGAAAACATGATTTTTCAATTTTAGGAAAACATGATTTTTCAATTTTAGGAAAACATGATTTTTCAATTTTGGCGAAAACGTGATTTTTCAATTTTGGCGAAAACATGATTTTTCAATTTTGGCGGAAAACATGATTTTATGGTTTTGGCGGAAAACATGATTTTATGGTTTTGGCGGAAAACATGATTTTTCAATTTTGGCGGAAAACATGATTTTTCAATTTTAGGAAAACATGATTTTATGGTTTTGAGAAAAATGTAATTTTACGCTTTTGGTGAAAATGCAATTTTAAGTTTTAACGAATAAAACATAATCTTCACGGTTTTGGTGGAAACGTGATTTTTCAATTTTAGGAAAACATGATTTTTCAATTTTAGGAAAACATGATTTTTCAATTTTGGCGAAAACATGATTTTTCAATTTTAGGAAAACATGATTTTATGGTTTTGAGAAAAATGTAATTTTACGCTTTTGGTGAAAATGCAATTTTAAGTTTTAACGGAATAAAACATAATCTTCACGGTTTTGGTGGAAACGTGATTTTTACGGTTTTGGTGGAAACGGATTTTATGGTTTTGGCGGAAAACATGATTTTATGGTTTTGGCGGAAAACATGATTTTTCAATGGTCACCGCCGTGTATTTACTGCTTATAATACACGTGGCGTTGCACAATAGCACGTGACTTATCTTGTACTTTTTGTATTTACTGACATTTTTTAAAAAATGTAAACCGAGTTTAAGAGCAATTTGTCCGGTTTAGTCAAGATATCCAATCACGTTCATAAAAAATTTCTTAAAAACACTAGGAAGTTACAATCACGTTCACAAGATTTATGCTCCCTAGGTTTCATGAATATTGATTTTCTACAGATTTTTACCCATTAATAAACATATCGAACCTTAGTGAGTTTAGTGTCAAAATCTTTATAACCGGCTTACTGTCAATAGACTAGTAGTCTCTTCACTCTCTTCAAGGGTTTCCCAAGCCATTATTGCTGGAGTCAAGAGAGGCTTAGGTGGAACCACTAGAGCTTCTACACTTCCCTCTAACATTTCAACGACCTTTTTCATCGGTGGACGATCACATGGATTGGTCTGAATACACCACAAACCCACTAACGTCATTTTCTTCACTACCTCCTCTTCCCCTTCGATAACATGATCTCCAAATACTCTCATATTTTCATTCCTCTCCAGATCCTTATAGATCCAATCCGGAAAGTACATTGAACTCATATTGGACCTAGAAGTTTCAGCTCTCTCTCTGGTCACCCCAATGAGCTCAAGCACCACCATCCCATAACTATACACATCAGACTTGTGCGAAACTGCTCCATAGCTCTTGGAAAACATTTCAGGAGCAATGTAACCAACGGTCCCTCTCGCGTCCAACATTGATATAATGCTATCGTTCTTCTTGCAGAGCTTAGCAAGACCAAAATCCGAAATCTTGGGGCACAAGTCTTCATCTAGGAGTATATTCTGTGGCTTTATATCGAAATGCACAATCTTTGATACACAACTATTGTGCAAGTAATCCAACCCACGAGCAACACCTACAGCAATGTTGTATAACGCTTTGCAGTCCATCTTCGTTGACACATCTTCGGAAATAAACTTGTCAAGGGATCCATTAGGCATGAACTCGTAGATGATAGCTCTCTTGCTCCCTTCATAACAGAATCCAAAGAGAGAGACAATGTTAACATGAGATGCTATGCTCATACTAGCTAGTTCATTGATGAAATCTTCTCCATTCTCTTTCGGGTCTTTTAAGATCTTAAGTGCAATCTCTTGTCCGCTCGAATCGGGTAGCTTTCCTTTATAGACAGTCCCATATCCTCCTTTTCCAAGAACATGAGCGAATGAGTTTGTCATCTTCTTGACGTCTGCATAACTATATCGTTTCAACTTTACAACCGCTTCGATATTCTCGTAATTTGAATCACGCTTTCTTCTCGCATTTTTTGCTCTAACCATTACGACAACCGCAACAACGATGATCAACGCGGCTAAGGCTGATAAGCCTCCTACAAGAAAAATAAGCAAAACTTAGGTGCTATGTAATGTACATGACTGAGCAACAGAGTTGTGGTTGCCATGAAGGTGGTACCGAGTATGGGTTTTAACTTCCCTTGAGAATTATCTGCAAATTTACCAAATGAAAATTGTGATTAATAAAACCAAAAGAGCATTGCATATATATATATACATTTTTATAGAATAAGGAAAAGAAAATTTACTTTTGGGGCCTGCAAATGGAGACATGGAGCTTCTGTTGTTTTTTCCCGATCAATAGCATAAATACATATATTAGTTTATCAAAGTAAAAACCCATTAATTAAAGTTTCAAAAAAAGTAGTCGAACCAATATAACGTATGTATATGCATGACTGAACAGCTAGTTCTCTTCTATGGGAATATCTATAAATATCATGATACATGACTATGGTTACAAATGTTTAGAGTCGATTATAGTATTCAAATTAAGGGTCTTGGAGACTTTTTCTTTTATCATTGGTTTTGATGTTTTTCTTGTTATATTATGTTTTAATCGTTTTCCTTTTGTCATTAAGCTGGATATGATTAATAATAGTCGATAAATTATAAGAATTAACCTTAATCTGCAAGAGAGACAAAGTTTAAAGAGAAAAGTTAGCTTAAACCGTTAGCTCGGTTCTTGTGCGAAGTAAGGTTTATATCAACTTGGTAACAACGTCTAAAGATTCTATGGGCGACAGTGATTCCATGACAGTGTTTCTATAGAAACTAGACGAGATGATGATGGAGGCGATGAACCAAAAGATTATTCAGACTATGGATGAGAAGTTTACATTGATTCTAGGAGTCCAAGATCCAACACCAAACAACATGCAGTGTTGGAGAGTGGAGATGACAAATTTTCTCCAGCACTTTTTGATGCTGAGTGCAAGGAAGTTCGTGAGCAGACCGAGGAGGTCCTAGAAAATCTTTTTTTTTGAAAGAATGTTAAATTATTCAAATTAAAAAAAAACTTTTTCTACAACTAGTGTGCCTCTGTTTTTGAGTTTACTTTAGCCTAAAACTGAAAAACATAAACATGTCTATCCTCGAGAAGTTACCCATGCTATCATCGTTGCTTCAAATCTTCGACTCCCGCCACTCGCAGCGAAGAGATGCGATTCCTTACCCCCTTTTCAATAAATTTCACAAGTGTTTCTGAAGTTTGATGTCTCTCCCCACGCTAGAAAATCTTTGTGAGGAGAATTTAGCATTGCAGGAAAATAGAGTGACATAGAGAAATCAATCCAACCCTAAAAGGTTTCTTAAGGTTTCGATTCAAATAAGTTATATCTCAACAAGGGAATTGACTTTTGTGGTGAAGTGCAGTTTCTTTCAGTACCTAGAAGCCTTGGACAAATGCACGAATGGGGATGTCAATTGGACTCTCTGTATCTAAATGGGCTTGTTCGATTAAACAATCTTTTTGATGAAATGTGAAATTTATTAATCAATGTGGAAAAAATAGAGCTTTACAAAAGTCTAGAGAAGCTGAAAAAGAGAATATACAATGCTAAAAGAATGATCAGACTTCTATATGCTAAGCTGTAACTTCAAACCAACGATGCATCAAGCCTTCAAACTTGTGGTCGGCCTTATAGCGAAGTGAAGTAATTCTATTACGCACTGCCTTATCGATGATCCTAACCACTTGATTAAACAATCTTTAAGATTGTGCTTTATGTTTTGCTGGAAAAATATAATTTTACGATTTTTCGAGAAAATATAATTTTACGGTTTTATTGAGAAAATATAATTTTACGTTTTAACAGAAAATATGATTATATAGCTTTGGCGAATTTTTTACAATTTTGCCAGGAAAACATGATTTTTCAATTTTGGCGGAAGCGTGATTTTTCAATTTTGGCGGAAAACATGATTTTATGGTTTTGGCGGAAAACGAGAACTTCTTGTTTTGGTGAAAATGCAATTTTTAAGTTTTAACGAATAAAACATAATCTTACGGTTTTGGTGGAAACGGATTTTATGGTTTTGACAGAAAATGTAATTTTACGTTTTTGGTGAGAAACGTGATTTTTACGGTTTTGGTGGAAAACATAATTTTTTATTTTAGCGGAAAATATGATTTTGACGAAAAATGTGATTTTAGGGTTTTGAAAAAAAACATGTTTTCGGTTATGACAAAAAAACTTTTACGATTTTGACAAGAAAACTTGATTTGAACTTTGATAAAAATGTTTCTAATTTTCTGTTCTTCCTCCAAATTAGAAAACTCTAAATTTGTGGGTTTATTGGACTCCATATCCAAAGGGTTTTGGGCCAATGTATTTCCGGATTAAACTGGATTCTGCTCATTTGGACTATTTCAATTTTGGGGATGACCATCTCAAGACCATTTTAATTCGGATTGGCTAACCCATGGTCATCATACCCCATTCGACATCCCTATGCATGACTTGCTAAAATTATACTACAAGAGAGCGACTATAGAACTGAACATTCAGGAAGATATATAGAACTATAGAAGTTGTCACAAGCATATCATTAGTTGGAGCTCGAGGACAAGCACTGAGTCGAAGAAAGATATAAAGACACATGACTATGGTTAGAAATGTTTATGGTTGATTATGATATTTTACAATAAGAGTTCTGGAGATATTATCCCTTTACATATGGTTTTGATGTTTTTGTATTTTATAATATGTTTAAGCGTTTTTCCTTTTATCATTAAATTGTATATTTATTGAAGAATTTCTAGCCTTAATTTCCAAAAGAGAGTAGGGTTAAGGCTTAAGAGGAAAGTTATCTTAAATATTCAGTTTAATTCTTGAGTGAACTAATATATGTTCATATCTGTTCTTCATCGGTGGCGGGGAGACTCACGCAAGCTGTTATACAATTGAGACTATGAGAGGAAGAAGGTTTCCAAACCTTACTTCTAAGTTCTAAGGTCATGAAACTAATATATATGTGCCTATATATAGGCCTCGCCTACAATGTAGCCAAAAAAAAAAAACTTTCCCCTATTTAATCAATTCCCAGCAAATGAAAGAGAGTCTGACCTGGTGTTATCGGGAATGGACGAGGGACAAACGTGACATTAAAGTCGGTTGACTTAGGGCATGTCACAGTGCTGTTATTATCTTCGAAGGCATAGGTATAGGCGTGTGGGCAAGCTTGCTCGAAGTTCTGCGAGTACATCGTCTTCTCGCATCTTTGCTTTGACCTGAAGTCATGAGTGCAGCAAATTTCTTTGGTGTCGTACTTTCTGCACGCGCTGATGCAGCCGATTTGTTTCCCACCGGTGAATAAACCAAGATCCTCTGGACAAGTCTTGTTCAAGTCAACCAAACAACCGGCGCTGATACATGTGTGGCTAGGCTGTGACGGGACCACCACTAAGGGAAGGTTGTAACCGCGCTCGAGACTGATGGTGTAGCTGTTAACTCCGCCGTAATCAATTCTAACGTAGACATACGTCACGACAGACCATTTATATGTTCCGGGACACTCTATAATGCCGGATTCGCAGTCTCCGGTGACGCAGGAGAAGTAACCAGACGAGTTGGTTGAGCAGAGAGTCCTAGCCGAGATAAGACCAAACCATGGAGACGGCGCCTGTAGGATACGCTCCTCGCCGCTTCTGAGAACGAAACCAGTGGGGAGAGCTGGTTTGATTCATATGAGTAGATAACTGGCCAAACTGTCTGATTACATTTGTTCTCTATGGTAAGGATACTCCCCGACAACACTCCTGCGAACATAGTTAAGAGTTATGACTAGGGAAGAAAAAAAAAAGTTAAATATATAAAAAAAAAAGAATTAGAAAAATGATAATCGTCAATCGATGAACAAAACGTACCGGACATGAACAAGTGTGAAGCAAGGAGGACAATTAGTAGCAACTTCTTTGCCATAAAGTTTAAATTTACTAACAATAAACTCTGTTCTTTTTGTTATGTTATTTTTTGCTTCGTCCTTTTGGTTGGTAACTATAAAAAGGACGAAGTCTATACGAGCCTGTGTATGTATATCATCTGAACAATTAACTCAGCCACTCGTTTTTTTGTTTTTTCCGGCAAAGATGTATTATTGTTAGGATGAAAGTACAAAGTCTTTTAAGTCTTTAGGTAACAAGGTATTTGACCATCTTGTTGGATACCGCCAGTTTTGAATTAAAAAACTAGGACTTGTCAAGGCTTTTCTTGGCTACCGTATAATAATAGATGCTTGAAAGAGCAGTTTGTGAACTTCAAGGCCCACCATTTGATTAATTTTTTTTTGCAGATATTGACAAAATCTCTAATGCAAACTTTAATTGGTGAAGATGATCAATGAATACTTTGTAATCTCATTCAAAAACAATCTGTGTATCCTTGGAAGGGAAGATTCTGGATGATCATTAAAAATGTCTTTGCTTCTGCCTCCAAAGCCGAATCCATCAACCTAAGTCTAGTTGCTCTCCATTGAGATGTGCCACCTGAATGATTACGATCTCGTATTACCCAACCACCTAATGCGATGCCAATATGAGTTTATAGGTTGCACATAGTTACGTTTGACCATTCCTAATGGGGGTCGCTTCTAGGACATATAACTCCGTGGCCGCCGAGTGACATTTCCTACCGTATAGTAGAATTGATGAACTTTCAACCATCCACACACGTGCATAATCACTGTCTACGTCCCGACGAGGATTCAGCCGTTTATGTTGAAAGATCAACTTGTTGTTTGACTGCCATATTTTCCACAATAGCAAGCAACAGAACTGTTGTTGTTTCGTTAGACCATCAATCTTCTGCCAAATTTAAAAGTTGCCTTAAATTTTCTTCAAGACAGTTAGAGAGTGTAACATAGCTATTAGTAATTTGTGATAGTCGCCATGTAGATTCCGAAACTGGGTAATCAAATAACTGAAAATATCCTTAAAAACAAACAAAAAAAATGAAAGATAAAAATTTTGACAGCTGTGGGATTTGAACCCACGCCCTTTCGGACCAGAGCCTAAATCTGGCGCCTTAGACCACTCGGCCAAACTGTCATTTGGTTTCTTAATGTGATTAAATTTTATAGAGCTATTAAATCACCATTTCGAGTAAAATTATCAACTAAACAACCCTAGTCGCCTCCCCAATTACAAGTAAACAACCTATAGTACATATTAGAAAGCATCAATCATTTTGGAATTTTTTGAGAGGGATGTTGTAGATAATGGTTTTATCATATGTTTATCAGCATATTCTTCTATAACAAAGATAGGGAAACAAAAATTTTACTTACTCTTTACAAAATAACATAATAGTACAAATACAATATAAAAGCTACACATCCAATCAAACTTAAAACTGATGTCATTCATATAAGCCTGATTGTTTCTTTGATCGGCTTAATTTTTTTACAATTTTGCCAGGAAAACATGATTTTTCAATTTTAGGAAAACATGATTTTTCAATTTTAGGAAAACATGATTTTTCAATTTTAGGAAAACATGATTTTTCAATTTTAGGAAAACATGATTTTTCAATTTTAGGAAAACATGATTTTTCAATTTTGGCGAAAACATGATTTTATGGTTTTGACAGAAAAATGTAATTTTACGTTTTAACAGAAAATATGATTATATAGCTTTGGCGAATTTTTTACAATTTTGCCAGGAAAACATGATTTTTCAATTTTGGCGAAAACATGATTTTATGGTTTTGAGAAAAATGTAATTTTACGCTTTTGGTGAGAAACGTGATTTTTCAATTTTGGCGGAAAACATGATTTTTCAATTTTGGCGGAAAACATGATTTTTCAATTTTGGCGAAAACGTGATTTTTACGGTTTTGGTGGAAACGTGATTTTTCAATTTTGGGGATGACCATCTCAAGACCATTTTAATTCGGATTGGCTAACCCATGGTCATCATACCCCATTCGACATCCCTATGCATGACTTGCTAAAATTATACTACAAGAGAGCGACTATAGAACTGAACATTCAGGAAGATATATAGAACTATAGAAGTTGTCACAAGCATATCATTAGTTGGAGCTCGAGGACAAGCACTGAGTCGAAGAAAGATATAAAGACACATGACTATGGTTAGAAATGTTTATGGTTGATTATGATATTTTACAATAAGAGTTCTGGAGATATTATCCTTTTACATATGGTTTTGATGTTTTTGTATTTTATAATATGTTTAAGCGTTTTTCCTTTTATCATTAAATTGTATATTTATTGAAGAATTTCTAGCCTTAATTTCCAAAAGAGAGTAGGGTTAAGGCTTAAGAGGAAAGTTATCTTAAATATTCAGTTTAATTCTTGAGTGAACTAATATATGTTCATATCTGTTCTTCATCGGTGGCGGGGAGACTCACGCAAGCTGTTATACAATTGAGACTATGAGAGGAAGAAGGTTTCCAAACCTTACTTCTAAGTTCTAAGGTCATGAAACTAATATATATGTGCCTATATATAGGCCTCGCCTACAATGTAGCCAAAAAAACTTTTTCTACAACTAGTGTGCCTCTGTTTTGAGTTTACTTTAGCCTAAAACTGAAAAACATAAACATGTCTATCCTCGAGAAGTTACCCATGCTATCATCGTTGCTTCAAATCTTCGACTCCCGCCACTCGCAGCGAAGAGATGCGATTCCTTACCCTTTTCAATAAATTTCACAAGTGTTTCTGAAGTTTGATGTCTCTCCCCACGCTAGAAAATCTTTGTGAGGAGAATTTAGCATTGCAGGAAAATAGAGTGACATAGAGAAATCAATCCAACCCTAAAAGGTTTCTTAAGGTTTCGATTCAAATAAGTTATATCTCAACAAGGGAATTGACTTTTGTGGTGGTGAAGTGCAGTTTCTTTCAGTACCTAGAAGCCTTGGACAAATGCACGAATGGGGATGTCAATTGGACTCTGTATCTAAATGGGCTTGTTCGATTAAACAATCTTTTTTGAAAGAATGTTAAATTATTCAAAATTAAAAAAACTTTTTCTACAACTAGTGTGCCTCTGTTTTGAGTTTACTTTAGCCTAAAACTGAAAAACATAAACATGTCTATCCTCGAGAAGTTACCCATGCTATCATCGTTGCTTCAAATCTTCGACTCCCGCCACTCGCAGCGAAGAGATGCGATTCCTTACCCTTTTCAATAAATTTCACAAGTGTTTCTGAAGTTTGATGTCTCTCCCCACGCTAGAAAATCTTTTTTGAAAGAATGTTAAATTATTCAAAATTAAAAAAACTTTTTCTACAACTAGTGTGCCTCTGTTTTGAGTTTACTTTAGCCTAAAACTGAAAAACATAAACATGTCTATCCTCGAGAAGTTACCCATGCTATCATCGTTGCTTCAAATCTTCGACTCCCGCCACTCGCAGCGAAGAGATGCGATTCCTTACCCCTTTCAATAAATTTCACAAGTGTTTCTGAAGTTTGATGTCTCTCCCCACGCTAGAAAATCTTTTTTGAAAGAATGTTAAATTATTCAAAAAAAAATACTGAATCCAGAACCAAGTCCTATCGTCTTAAATGAGTTCATCTAACATGCCCAAGTTTCATACTTTTCTGCTTAATCTACGTTCAATTTCACATTAAATTAATCTAATTAAGCTTGGAAACTCGATTATCGTTCAATCTCATTCGATTTGCATCAAAACCCTAATGCCCAATTCATCTAACTTGAGATTCTTCTCCAACCTGCCCAAGTTTCATACTTTTCTGCTTAATCTACGTTCAATTTCACATTAAATTAATCTAATTAAGCTTGGAAACTCGATTATCGTTCAATCTCATTCGATTTGCATCAAAACCCTAATGCCCAATTCATCTAACTTGAGATTCTTCTCCAACCTGCCCAAGTTTCATACATTTTTTCTTAATCTACTTCCAATCTCAATCGATTAACAAACTCTAATCTCAAATCAATAAACCCTAATTCACAAACCATCTCGTTTCACCGAACTGATAGCAATTTCAAAAAAGGAAGATTCAGACTTACTTGAGAGCTCGACCCTCGACGCCGGAGTTCTTCGCGGCGAAAGAATCTTTAGCGGCGATCCTCTCCTTGGCGCGGTGGTACTGAGCATCTGATCCCGTGAAATCCTTCGTCTGCTTAGCTTCTTCCTGGGATTTGTAGAGCTGAGCCTTGAGCTCCATGATTGAGGAAGGACCCACGCCTTCGATGGCGCGATGCTTCTTCGGCATGATGGACGATTCCGTTATCCATCCCAGCGATTCGACTACCACTCTCTTCTTCGTTTCCTCTTCGCCTCCCATCTTCTTCTTCTTCTTCTTCTTCTTCTTCGCTCTATGAATCTATGCAATACAGAGCTTGACGGTAACTAATTATAATCATATTAATTAATGACGTTGGGCCTTTTGCTTATTATTGGGCCTATTTTCGTTAGTTTAGGCCTAAACTTGAATCCAGCGTCATGTCCACTCGCAAGGGAGCATGTTGACGTCACCTCCCAAGATAAAGGTGTATAAAACTTTTTTTCTCTTTATTTTATTAAGTTGATTAACTTAGTGTTAAATCAGTAAATCTTCAGCAATTCACCAAATCTGGACCCCTCTTGTAGAGATAATTTAAATCCTAACACCTCTATAAAGAAAGAATATATATATATATATATATATTTTATAGAATAAGGAAAAGAAAATTTACTTTTGGGGCCTGCAAATGGAGACATGGAGCTTCTGTTGTTTTTCCCGATCAATAGCATAAATACATATATTAGTTTATCAAAGTAAAACCCATTAATTAAAGTTTCAAAAAGTAGTCGAACCAATATAACGTATGTATATGCATGACTGAACAGCTAGTTCTCTTCTATGGGAATATCTATAAATATCATGATACATGACTATGGTTACAAATGTTTAGAGTCGATTATAGTATTCAAATTAAGGGTCTTGGAGACTTTTTCTTTTATCATTGGTTTTGATGTTTTTCTTGTTATATTATGTTTTAATCGTTTTCCTTTTGTCATTAAGCTGGATATGATTAATAATAGTCGATAAATTATAAGAATTAACCTTAATCTGCAAGAGAGACAAAGTTTAAAGAGAAAGTTAGCTTAAACCGTTAGCTCGGTTCTTGTGCGAAGTAAGGTTTATATCAACTTGGTAACAACGTCTAAAGATTCTATGGGCGACAGTGATTCCATGACAGTGTTTCTATAGAAACTAGACGAGATGATGATGGAGGCGATGAACCAAAAGATTATTCAGACTATGGATGAGAAGTTTACATTGATTCTAGGAGTCCAAGATCCAACACCAAACAACATGCAGTGTTGGAGAGTGGAGATGACAAATTTTCTCCAGCACTTTTTGATGCTGAGTGCAAGGAAGTTCGTGAGCAGACCGAGGAGGTCCTAGAAAATCTTTTTTTTTGAAAGAATGTTAAATTATTCAAATTAAAAAAAAACTTTTTCTACAACTAGTGTGCCTCTGTTTTTGAGTTTACTTTAGCCTAAAACTGAAAAACATAAACATGTCTATCCTCGAGAAGTTACCCATGCTATCATCGTTGCTTCAAATCTTCGACTCCCGCCACTCGCAGCGAAGAGATGCGATTCCTTACCCTTTTCAATAAATTTCACAAGTGTTTCTGAAGTTTGATGTCTCTCCCCACGCTAGAAAATCTTTGTGAGGAGAATTTAGCATTGCAGGAAAATAGAGTGACATAGAGAAATCAATCCAACCCTAAAAGGTTTCTTAAGGTTTCGATTCAAATAAGTTATATCTCAACAAGGGAATTGACTTTTGTGGTGGTGAAGTGCAGTTTCTTTCAGTACCTAGAAGCCTTGGACAAATGCACGAATGGGGATGTCAATTGGACTCTCTGTATCTAAATGGGCTTGTTCGATTAAACAATCTTTTTTTGATGAAATGTGAAATTTATTAATCAATGTGGAAAAAATAGAGCTTTACAAAAGTCTAGAGAAGCTGAAAAAGAGAATATACAATGCTAAAAGAATGATCAGACTTCTATATGCTAAGCTGTAACTTCAAACCAACGATGCATCAAGCCTTCAAACTTGTGGTCGGCCTTATAGCGAAGTGAAGTAATTCTATTACGCACTGCCTTATCGATGATCCTAACCACTTGATTAAACAATCTTTAAGATTGTGCTTTGCGGTTTTGCTGGAAAAATATAATTTTACGATTTTTCCAGAAAATATAATTTTACGGTTTTATTGAGAAAATATAATTTTACGTTTTAACAGAAAATATGATTATATAGCTTTGGCGAATTTTTTTTTTACAATTTTGCCAGGAAAACATGATTTTTCAATTTTGGCGGAAAACGTGATTTTTCAATTTTGGCGGAAAACATGATTTTATGGTTTTGGCGGAAAACGAGAACTTACTGTTTTGGTGAAAATGCAATTTTTAAGTTTTAACGGAATAAAACATAATCTTACGGTTTTGGTGGAAACGTGATTTTATGGTTTTGACAGAAAAATGTAATTTTACGTTTTTGGTGAGAAACGTGATTTTTACGGTTTTGGTGGAAAACATAATTTTTTTATTTTAGCGGAAAATATGATTTTGACGAAAAATGTGATTTTAGGGTTTTGAAAAAAAAAACATGTTTTGCGGTTATGACAAAAAAAAAACTTTTACGATTTTGACAAGAAAACTTGATTTGAACTTTGATAAAAAATGTTTCTAATTTTCTGTTCTTCCTCCAAATTAGAAAACTCTAAATTTGTGGGTTTATTGGACTCCATATCCAAAGGGTTTTGGGCCAATGTATTTCCGGATTAAACTGGATTCTGCTCATTTGGACTATTTCAATTTTGGGGATGACCATCTCAAGACCATTTTAATTCGGATTGGCTAACCCATGGTCATCATACCCCATTCGACATCCCTATGCATGACTTGCTAAAATTATACTACAAGAGAGCGACTATAGAACTGAACATTCAGGAAGATATATAGAACTATAGAAGTTGTCACAAGCATATCATTAGTTGGAGCTCGAGGACAAGCACTGAGTCGAAGAAAGATATAAAGACACATGACTATGGTTAGAAATGTTTATGGTTGATTATGATATTTTACAATAAGAGTTCTGGAGATATTATCCCTTTTACATATGGTTTTGATGTTTTTTTGTATTTTATAATATGTTTAAGCGTTTTTCCTTTTATCATTAAATTGTATATTTATTGAAGAATTTCTAGCCTTAATTTCCAAAAGAGAGTAGGGTTAAGGCTTAAGAGGAAAGTTATCTTAAATATTCAGTTTAATTCTTGAGTGAACTAATATATGTTCATATCTGTTCTTCATCGGTGGCGGGGAGACTCACGCAAGCTGTTATACAATTGAGACTATGAGAGGAAGAAGGTTTCCAAACCTTACTTCTAAGTTCTAAGGTCATGAAACTAATATATATGTGCCTATATATAGGCCTCGCCTACAATGTAGCCAAAAAAAAAAAACTTTCCCCTATTTAATCAATTCCCAGCAAATGAAAGAGAGTCTGACCTGGTGTTATCGGGAATGGACGAGGGACAAAACGTGACATTAAAGTCGGTTGACTTAGGGCATGTCACAGTGCTGTTATTATCTTCGAAGGCATAGGTATAGGCGTGTGGGCAAGCTTGCTCGAAGTTCTGCGAGTACATCGTCTTCTCGCATCTTTGCTTTGACCTGAAGTCATGAGTGCAGCAAATTTCTTTGGTGTCGTACTTTCTGCACGCGCTGATGCAGCCGATTTGTTTCCCACCGGTGAATAAACCAAGATCCTCTGGACAAGTCTTGTTCAAGTCAACCAAACAACCGGCGCTGATACATGTGTGGCTAGGCTGTGACGGGACCACCACTAAGGGAAGGTTGTAACCGCGCTCGAGACTGATGGTGTAGCTGTTAACTCCGCCGTAATCAATTCTAACGTAGACATACGTCACGACAGACCATTTATATGTTCCGGGACACTCTATAATGCCGGATTCGCAGTCTCCGGTGACGCAGGAGAAGTAACCAGACGAGTTGGTTGAGCAGAGAGTCCTAGCCGAGATAAGACCAAACCATGGAGACGGCGCCTGTAGGATACGCTCCTCGCCGCTTCTGAGAACGAAACCAGTGGGGGAGAGCTGGTTTGATTCATATGAGTAGATAACTGGCCAAACTGTCTGATTACATTTGTTCTCTATGGTAAGGATACTCCCCGACAACACTCCTGCGAACATAGTTAAGAGTTATGACTAGGGAAGAAAAAAAAAAGTTAAATATATAAAAAAAAAAGAATTAGAAAAATGATAATCGTCAATCGATGAACAAAACGTACCGGACATGAACAAGTGTGAAGCAAGGAGGACAATTAGTAGCAACTTCTTTGCCATAAAGTTTAAATTTACTAACAATAAACTCTGTTCTTTTTGTTATGTTATTTTTTGCTTCGTCCTTTTGGTTGGTAACTATAAAAAGGACGAAGTCTATACGAGCCTGTGTATGTATATCATCTGAACAATTAACTCAGCCACTCGTTTTTTTTTTTGTTTTTTTCCGGCAAAGATGTATTATTGTTAGGATGAAAGTACAAAGTCTTTTAAGTCTTTAGGTAACAAGGTATTTGACCATCTTGTTGGATACCGCCAGTTTTGAATTAAAAACTAGGACTTGTCAAGGCTTTTCTTGGCTACCGTATAATAATAGATGCTTGAAAGAGCAGTTTGTGAACTTCAAGGCCCACCATTTGATTAATTTTTTTGCAGATATTGACAAAATCTCTAATGCAAACTTTAATTGGTGAAGATGATCAATGAATACTTTGTAATCTCATTCAAAACAATCTGTGTATCCTTGGAAGGGAAGATTCTGGATGATCATTAAAAATGTCTTTGCTTCTGCCTCCAAAGCGAATCCATCAACCTAAGTCTAGTTGCTCTCCATTGAGATGTGCCACCTGAATGATTACGATCTCGTATTACCCAACCACCTAATGCGATGCCAATATGAGTTTATAGGTTGCACATAGTTACGTTTGACCATTCCTAATGGGGTCGCTTCTAGGACATATAACTCCGTGGCCGCCGAGTGACATTTCCTACCGTATAGTAGAATTGATGAACTTTCAACCATCCACACACGTGCATAATCACTGTCTACGTCCCGACGAGGATTCAGCCGTTTATGTTGAAAGATCAACTTGTTGTTTGACTGCCATATTTTCCACAATAGCAAGCAACAGAACTGTTGTTGTTTCGTTAGACCATCAATCTTCTGCCAAATTTAAAAGTTGCCTTAAATTTTCTTCAAGACAGTTAGAGAGTGTAACATAGCTATTAGTAATTTGTGATAGTCGCCATGTAGATTCCGAAACTGGGTAATCAAATAACTGAAAATATCCTTAAAAACAAACAAAAAAAATGAAAGATAAAAATTTTGACAGCTGTGGGATTTGAACCCACGCCCTTTCGGACCAGAGCCTAAATCTGGCGCCTTAGACCACTCGGCCAAACTGTCATTTGGTTTCTTAATGTGATTAAATTTTATAGAGCTATTAAATCACCATTTCGAGTAAAATTATCAACTAAACAACCCTAGTCGCCTCCCCAATTACAAGTAAACAACCTATAGTACATATTAGAAAGCATCAATCATTTTGGAATTTTTTGAGAGGGATGTTGTAGATAATGGTTTTATCATATGTTTATCAGCATATTCTTCTATAACAAAGATAGGGAAACAAAAATTTTACTTACTCTTTACAAAATAACATAATAGTACAAATACAATATAAAAGCTACACATCCAATCAAACTTAAAACTGATGTCATTCATATAAGCCTGATTGTTTCTTTGATCGGCTTAATTACCTTTTTCTGGGATTTATGTTCTCCCAAGTCATGAAAGGCTTAACGAAGTAAAAAAAACACGTCGAAAGAATCACGTTTTTCCCTCATCATGTTGCTGCGGTTGTTGTTGTTGCTGTTGAGCTTTAAGTTTCGCGAGCTGCTTCCGAAGATAAGCTTGTTTGAGTTTCTCCCGACGATTTGTTGCCTGCTCTTGTCTCCTTTGCTTCAACTCTGTTGCCTTTTCTCTCGCTTGATTCACTTCTTGATGAACCTCTCTGCACAAACAAATTTTGCATTACTTAATCAGAGAGATATATGTCGATTCACTTCATAAAAGCAGAGGACTTATCACTTCCTTCTCTCTCTTTGTACTACTTCTCAGACATAACTAAATGGAGAGACAAGAATGGAATTTACCTGACCATACGCACGTGTTGACTTATATCAGCTGTCTCAACCGCACGTCCGAGTCCAGCAAACTTGGTGCTAAACAACAGCGAACCATCATCCTCACCATCTGCTTTTAAATCCTCAGGTGGTGCCGAAATGGAAACGTTACTAGTCCTTGGTGGTTGTAAATCTTCTCCGTGTTCTATACCTTTCCTGAAGAAATCCACACAGTACTTCTCCTCGGCTTCTTCATCTGAAAGCTCTCCCCTTGCAAGCTTCTCATATAACTGAGCCTTCTTCTCCAACGCAGCGTAGCTAACTGCTCCGTCTTTAACCGCTTTAAGCTCCAGCTTGTCCCTGCACTTCCCACATTCAAAATAAAAATACTGAATCCAGAACCAAGTCCTATCGTCTTAAATGAGTTCATCTAACATGCCCAAGTTTCATACTTTTCTGCTTAATCTACGTTCAATTTCACATTAAATTAATCTAATTAAGCTTGGAAACTCGATTATCGTTCAATCTCATTCGATTTGCATCAAAAAACCCTAATGCCCAATTCATCTAACTTGAGATTCTTCTCCAACCTGCCCAAGTTTCATACATTTTTTCTTAATCTACTTCCAATCTCAATCGATTAACAAACTCTAATCTCAAATCAATAAACCCTAATTCACAAACCATCTCGTTTCACCGAACTGATAGCAATTTCAAAAAAGGAAGATTCAGACTTACTTGAGAGCTCGACCCTCGACGCCGGAGTTCTTCGCGGCGAAAGAATCTTTAGCGGCGATCCTCTCCTTGGCGCGGTGGTACTGAGCATCTGATCCCGTGAAATCCTTCGTCTGCTTAGCTTCTTCCTGGGATTTGTAGAGCTGAGCCTTGAGCTCCATGATTGAGGAAGGACCCACGCCTTCGATGGCGCGATGCTTCTTCGGCATGATGGACGATTCCGTTATCCATCCCAGCGATTCGACTACCACTCTCTTCTTCGTTTCCTCTTCGCCTCCCATCTTCTTCTTCTTCTTCTTCTTCTTCTTCGCTCTATGAATCTATGCAATACAGAGCTTGACGGTAACTAATTATAATCATATTAATTAATGACGTTGGGCCTTTTTGCTTATTATTGGGCCTATTTTCGTTAGTTTAGGCCTAAACTTGAATCCAGCGTCATGTCCACTCGCAAGGGGAGCATGTTGACGTCACCTCCCAAGATAAAGGTGTATAAAACTTTTTTTTTCTCTTTATTTTATTAAGTTGATTAACTTAGTGTTAAATCAGTAAATCTTCAGCAATTCACCAAATCTGGACCCCTCTTGTAGAGATAATTTAAATCCTAACACCTCTATAAAGAAAGAATATATATATATATATATATATATATATATATATTTTTTTTTTTTATTTATTTATATATATCCCATATTTTCATTTTTCACTTTAAACGACTTTTTCTCATATTAAACAGATACAATGATTCAAATAAAAGTATATACTTAAGAAGAAAAGAAAACAAAGACTATACTTACAAAATTCACAAAACAAAAACAAACGGAACCAAATCCAATAGTATGTATCATATTAAAAATAAAATATGATACTGAGTATCACATCCAAAAAAAACAATATCAAATTCTTATATAAATGATCTTGACCAATCAAATCAGTTTGAACAGATTCACAAGTGCATTACTCTTGCGACAAGGCTGAGGAACCATGACCTTTTGTTCTTGATCGTTTCTTGTTACCACTTGAATGGTTTGGTCATTACTTCTTCCATTCGTGTTAGTATTTTGATGATGATCCAATTCATCAATAACCACTCTTTGCTTTTGAAAATGTTCCCATTTGTCTTGAATTAGATAGAAGACGACAAGACAAGAGAGTTGAGCTGTGAACAAGATTGTCCAAATACTTGAGTCTCTACTTGATGATGTCTTCTTATGGTAAGCTCTTATGCCTGTGTAGACGTTTATTATGCCAACTATTGACACTATTGTTCCAAGAATCCAATGCAATAAAAACCATTTCAACCTCCTTTTGCTCCCTCTACAATGCAGCCGATAAATTCGCGAGAAGTGTGAGAACTGAGGAATGGATATATAGATAGATAGATATAAATAGTGTATATTTTTGGTACGTATGTGTACCTAGAGGGCCTGAAGATACCGGTCAAGAATTGGAGCCACATGGCAACATAAAGAGCCAGGCCAAGTCTTTGATGGTTGTTGTTAAAGGAGTTCTCCAATGTTCTTAAGGACATTATAGCTCCTATTGTTGCCAAAACCACTGCTAGTATCTGCTCATATATAATTTAGAAAAAGAATCATGCAATCTCATATAAGTAAAATCCTTGTATTTTATGTGTATATATATATGTATATATATTGATGATGGATTCGAGTATGTGCGTAAGAAACAAAGAGTGTAATCATAATGTGTCCTTAGCTCATTTCCCTTAATATTCAAGAAATCATGATCGACTATAGAAATTTCAAGAAGCATTTCCTTCTTAAGCTATCTATTTGAAATTAATTTCAGTGCATATATATCTAGCTGTTGAAATTGAGTAAATGTAAGACTATAATATGAGTGCTTCTTGATCTTCAACTTAAAAATAGTGTTTCCCTTATTTAAAAGTTTTATCCCTTAAATAACATATGTAATATAATATTTATAGTGGAGAAAATGATTAAAGTGAGATGTCATCATGAGTTCAAACTAAAGATTTGAAATATTTTTACATATCTTAAATTGGAGAATGATACAATCTCTTAACAATAATATACATTTTCCATCATTAGAAATATTTATGGGGTGATGGATACTAATTAAATTACCTGGACAATGACATGAAGGTAGAAGAACACTTTAACATTTCTTCCATTCTCATTTGCTTTGTTGGCCATTCTAATGAAGAGAATCCCCATTGGCATAAGAAATCCCATTGAAGCCCATAAGAGAATGCCATGAAGCTTTATGCTGGTTATCATTTGATTGCTCAACTGTTATTCAAAATTAAGATAATAGATCAATTAATGGTTAATACTTAATACTAGTAGTAAATACATTCAAAAATATTATTAGCTAAAAATATATATATCCAAATGTACTGAGAATCATATAATATATAAGCTTTTATAAATGAGGAAACAAGAACCAATTAAATTATATTTAAAAAGACTCTTGTACCAGGGATCCTTTGTTCTTGAGATTGCTTGGTGAATGATTATCAAGGGTGACGTCAATAGATGAACAGATGACAAATGGTGAAGCAGAGGATAGATAGAAGATAACAGAAACCAAAGCAGTCCCTAGAGATGTGGAGATTTTCATTCTGATCTTAATTATACTACTAGCTCACCACACCAAGAAAACAAAATCCACTCTCTTTACTCTGAGAATTTAAGAAGACCCGTGATATATATATACAAATGCGTATTACTGAGGAAAACGGTGTATGATGAGGGAGAGAGACAAATAAAGAATAATATGCATGTGATTGCTGGTGCAAAAGAGGCTTTAATGGAATGATTTGAAGGCTTAGCTAGTTGTAGAAATGATATTCAATTTGTTAATGGAGGGATGGGCCAAATTCATATGATTATCATACTATTAATTTTCTTTGATGTCATAAATTCAGTCACCAAATCCAAGATACCATCCAACATGATCATTGTCATTATATAACAAGTCAAAAAGAGAAAATAAAAAGAAGTAAGAAAGTAATATTTTCTTGGTGGTTTCATGTTGCATATCTTCATGTAATTGAATTATGATCACATCCCCTTTTCTTCTTGAAAACTTTGTATATGCGCGTGTTAGATTCGGATTAATTATGGGCTTCCAACTTAAAATCAATTGGTAATTAGTGGACTGGCCTTAACCTTTTATATATTAGTTAATGTCCCTTAGAATTCCCGATGTGGGATATAATATCCCTAATACCCCTTCTCGAGATGATGGCTCTTATCGGCCTGAAATCTCTGAACTTTTTAAGACAGTTATACTCGGTCGGAAGGGTCATATTAATTAGAGGTTTAAAGTATTTAGGATCTCGGCATTTAGAGATTGGACAAAATCTTCAAAATATCAGCAATATACCCTACTGTGAGGTAATGAAATCGACGTTTATACCCGATCGTAGAGTCAAATCGGCTGCAATACCCAACCGTCAAGTCATCGACGTTTATACCCGATCGTAGAGTCAAATCGGCTGCAATACCCAACAACATGCAGTGTTGGAGAGTGGAGATGACAAATTTTCTCCAGCACTTTTTGATGCTGCGTGCAAGGAAGTTCGTGAGCAGACCGATCAAGGTGGTGCTAAAAATCTTTGTGAGGAGAATTTAGCATTGCAGGAAGATATATATAGTGCCATAAAGAAGCCCTAAAATGTTTCTTAAGGTTTCGTTCAAGTAGATTATATCTCAACAAGGGAATTGACTTTTGTGGTGGTGAAGTGCAGTTTCTTTCAGTACCTAGAAATCATCTTGGATAAATGCATGAATTGCTAAAATTATAAAACGAGAGGACTAATAGTAGAACATGCAGAAAGATACATAGAAGTTGTCACAAGCATATCATTAGTTGGAGCTCGAGGACAAGCACTGAGTCGAAGAAAGATATAAAGACACATGACTATGGTTACAAATGTTTAGAGTCGATTATAGTATTCAAATTAAGGGTCTTGGAGACTTTTTCTTTTATCATTGGTTTTGATGTTTCTTTGGAAAAATAGCAAGCTAATTGAAATATTAGCCACCACATGGCTGACCATGCAAAGTAAAAAATATACACTCCACTACACAAAGTATATGGTATGCATGCTAACATCCCTGAATTTTATGTTGTTATGTAGCCAACATCATTAGCTTAATTTAATTAGTAGGAAATCATCACATGGACGCCGGAGATGGTAACTGCAGTGGTTACCTGTTCGGTTAGTTTAAAACCGACCAACATAACCCAAACTAAAATAAAACCCAACCCATTTTAAGAGAAGAGTGTTAGTGGCTCACAATTAAAACCCGACATCGACCCAAATTTAAAAAAAATCCGACACAACCCAATCAAATAATGATCTGAACCGGTTGCTTCATTCTTCTTCATCCTCAACGTCGAAGAAAATCAGAGATCCAAAATCAAAACAAATCAAATTGAAGGGACATCATTCTACAGAGCTAAACAGGTAGATTCGCTGAACCCATTAGAGAGATGTTTAGTTTTGCTCGATTGTGAGATGAGATATGAGTAATTGACGGTTGTTTGATAGATAGATAGAAAATCGGGGTCATCAGAAACAGTAGAAACAAAGGTTCTGGTGGTGTAAATTGTGTGCTTGTCGGTTGCCAGAAAATGTTTTCACGGCCTGGACAGACAAGAATTTAGGCTGAAGGTTTTGGGTGTGAATTATACAAATGTAAATCGAACAAATGATTTTTGGGATGCTTTACTAGTAATGGGATGGGTTGTAGCATGTTTTATTGTGTCATCAGGAAGAACAGAATAAGCATTTTTCTTATGCGAGTGGCTTGATGAAGAAGAAGTCAATGGTTGGCCAAAGAGGGCTTTGCTTGAAGTCGAGATGAAACCCAAGAGAAAAGATAAGTGAACTGCTTGTCATTGTCAATTTTTTCGTATGGAATTGGGGCAGCAGAAGGTGGGAAACCAGGTTGTAGTAATGGAGACGAAGAGAACAAACGACTGGGTCAGTTTTTATTTTAATTTGGGTCATGTAAGTCAGTTTAAAACAAACCAAACAGCTAATCATACGGTGTTACCATCTCGATCCACGTGGCAATTTCTGGCTAATAAAATTAAGGTAATGATGTTGGCTACATAACAACATAAAGTTCAGAGATGTTAGTATGCATAACATATACTTCATGTAATTGAGTGTGCATTTCTTTACTTTGCATGGTCAGCCATGTGGTGACGATACTTTAGGTAGCTGGCTATCATTTTTCATTTCTTTTTATATAATATGTTTAAATGTTTCTCCTTTTATCATTAAACTAGGTGATTATCCTTTGCTCATGCATTTATATAAATACTTATAAAAAAAATCAAATTATAATTAGTTAATACTTAATATATCATGTTAACTTTATGATAATTTTAAATTGTATTACAATTTATATGTATGAAAAACTGAAAAATGTGTTGTATTAAATCATACTGTTATTTTAATTAAATACTAGAGATTGATCCGCGCAACCGTGTGAGTATTGGTTCTTATATTTTTATACATTGATATTTGTTTTTTTATAATTAGTGTTATATATTTGAGATAAGTCGTAATATAACTAATTGTACTCAAAATACCTAGCCCAAATCGGGTAATATGGTTATTTTGGTACAAATATCTGAACCGTTCAGATACATTTGTTATTTAAATATTTTAGATTCTTATACATCAGAACCGAACTCATCAAAATCCACACATAAATTTGCAATATTCAAGAACTTGATTAAAAAAAATTAACAATAATTCAAAAACAACCCGTACCTAAATGGATAACCAATGTTCATGTCTAACTGATTTTATAAACTAAATAAAAATACTCTTTTATGTGTTTTGTTAAATTAAGTGAAATAGAAAGAGTTTTTATTTAGTAAAATAATTATATGGAGTGAAAAATTAAGTGACGATAAATGTGATACATTTTACTATTTTGATTTAAGTTATTATTTTATTCACTAAAACATGTTTTGAATTATGTTTTGGCTACGTAATTTTCCACGATTGAAACTAAAATATATAAAAATGTTTTAGTAAAACAAACTAAACTAAACGTTTAACCATATGAAAAACCAAGCTATTTTACATTTTTATTTTAAAATTGGCACAAAGTTAATATTGATTAACTAATAAATAAAAATCTTCATTATTATTATGGTACTATAATTAATGATGTTATGTATTGTTAAAGTAATATAATTAATAAAATTGTTAAACTGAGTGAAATATGGAAAGACATTTAATGTAATTATATTCATGAAATTAATAAAAGAAATTATACTTCTTTTTCTACTACTATTCATGTTTCCAAACAGTACCAAAATGTATTTCAGTTTTAATAATATAGATATATGATTTCAAGTATAAACGGTTTTGTTGTATTTTTCTGTGTATTGAGTTGTATTTTTTTTCAGTTAAACCACAATTTATTTTAGTTTTGAGCATATTGAAACCAGATTATATTTAGTTGTACTTAGTTTGATTCATCGCTTAATTTGTAAATATAGTTTATAACATTTTTATAGTTTGATATATGTTATTTTGAAAGAAGCAGAAAACAAAAATTAAGTGTGAATCAAACTAGAATTGTATTAGAAAATATAACCAATAATACTGTAAAGTCCAAGGAAATAAATAATTATAAATATCATAACCAATATAATAAAATTTTAAAAAGAATCATACAATCGTTTATGTACAACTGATTATGTAGATATTTCAAAACTAACTTTGGGAGAAATATGTTAAACATGATTCCAAGAAAAATCTCAACTAGATGTCAATATAAATTTTCTTTTTAGTTAATATTAAGATAAGATAAAATATTAATGAAAAACTAAAATAGGAATATTGATTATAACAGTCACATAATAACTTTAATTAATTCATTAAGGATATCTTTTGTATTTGTATATTTGACCACTGTGAAAATTAACATGAATGCTATACATAGAAAATTGAGTTTTCAAATAATATTATAGAGATTGTATCTCTGTTTATAAGTTTCTGATGTTTTATAATAGTTGTTTCCAAGAATTAACCTTAAAATACCAAAGGGAGTAGGGTTAAGGCTTAAGAGGAAAGTTATCTTAAATATTCAGTTTAATTCTTGAGTGAACTAATATATGTTCATATCTGTTCTTCATCGGTGGCGGGGAGACTCACGCAAGCTGTTATACAATTGAGACTATGAGAGGAAGAAGGTTTCCAAACCTTACTTCTAAGTTCTAAGGTCATGAAACTAATATATATGTGCCTATATATAGGCCTCGCCTACAATGTAGCAAAAAAAGAGGCTGACCTGGTGTTATCGGGAATGGACGAGGGACAAAACGTGACATTAAAGTCGGTTGACTTAGGGCATGTCACAGTGCTGTTATTATCTTCGAAGGCATAGGTATAGGCGTGTGGGCAAGCTTGCTCGAAGTTCTGCGAGTACATCGTCTTCTCGCATCTTTGCTTTGACCTGAAGTCATGAGTGCAGCAAATTTCTTTGGTGTCGTACTTTCTGCACGCGCTGATGCAGCCGATTTGTTTCCCACCGGTGAATAAACCAAGATCCTCTGGACAAGTCTTGTTCAAGTCAACCAAACAACCGGCGCTGATACATGTGTGGCTAGGCTGTGACGGGACCACCACTAAGGGAAGGTTGTAACCGCGCTCGAGACTGATGGTGTAGCTGTTAACTCCGCCGTAATCAATTCTAACGTAGACATACGTCACGACAGACCATTTATATGTTCCGGGACACTCTATAATGCCGGATTCGCAGTCTCCGGTGACGCAGGAGAAGTAACCAGACGAGTTGGTTGAGCAGAGAGTCCTAGCCGAGATAAGACCAAACCATGGAGACGGCGCCTGTAGGATACGCTCCTCGCCGCTTCTGAGAACGAAACCAGTGGGGAGAGCTGGTTTGATTCATATGAGTAGATAACTGGCCAAACTGTCTGATTACATTTGTTCTCTATGGTAAGGATACTCCCCGACAACACTCCTGCGAACATAGTTAAGAGTTATGACTAGGGAAGAAAAAAAAGTTAAATATATAAAAAAAAGAATTAGAAAAATGATAATCGTCAATCGATGAACAAAACGTACCGGACATGAACAAGTGTGAAGCAAGGAGGACAATTAGTAGCAACTTCTTTGCCATAAAGTTTAAATTTACTAACAATAAACTCTGTTCTTTTTGTTATGTTATTTTTTGCTTCGTCCTTTTGGTTGGTAACTATAAAAGGACGAAGTCTATACGAGCCTGTGTATGTATATCATCTGAACAATTAACTCAGCCACTCGTTTTTTTTTTTGGTTTTTTCCGGCAAAGATGTATTATTGTTAGGATGAAAGTACAAAGTCTTTTAAGTCTTTAGGTAACAAGGTATTTGACCATCTTGTTGGATACCGCCAGTTTTGAATTAAAAACTAGGACTTGTCAAGGCTTTTCTTGGCTACCGTATAATAATAGATGCTTGAAAGAGCAGTTTGTGAACTTCAAGGCCCACCATTTGATTAATTTTTTTGCAGATATTGACAAAATCTCTAATGCAAACTTTAATTGGTGAAGATGATCAATGAATACTTTGTAATCTCATTCAAAACAATCTGTGTATCCTTGGAAGGGAAGATTCTGGATGATCATTAAAAATGTCTTTGCTTCTGCCTCCAAAGCCGAATCCATCAACCTAAGTCTAGTTGCTCTCCATTGAGATGTGCCACCTGAATGATTACGATCTCGTATTACCCAACCACCTAATGCGATGCCAATATGAGTTTATAGGTTGCACATAGTTACGTTTGACCATTCCTAATGGGGTCGCTTCTAGGACATATAACTCCGTGGCCGCCGAGTGACATTTCCTACCGTATAGTAGAATTGATGAACTTTCAACCATCCACACACGTGCATAATCACTGTCTACGTCCCGACGAGGATTCAGCCGTTTATGTTGAAAGATCAACTTGTTGTTTGACTGCCATATTTTCCACAATAGCAAGCAACAGAACTGTTGTTGTTTCGTTAGACCATCAATCTTCTGCCAAATTTAAAAGTTGCCTTAAATTTTCTTCAAGACAGTTAGAGAGTGTAACATAGCTATTAGTAATTTGTGATAGTCGCCATGTAGATTCCGAAACTGGGTAATCAAATAACTGAAAATATCCTTAAAACAAACAAAAAATGAAAGATAAAAATTTTGACAGCTGTGGGATTTGAACCCACGCCCTTTCGGACCAGAGCCTAAATCTGGCGCCTTAGACCACTCGGCCAAACTGTCATTTGGTTTCTTAATGTGATTAAATTTTATAGAGCTATTAAATCACCATTTCGAGTAAAATTATCAACTAAACAACCCTAGTCGCCTCCCCAATTACAAGTAAACAACCTATAGTACATATTAGAAAGCATCAATCATTTTGGAATTTTTGAGAGGGATGTTGTAGATAATGGTTTTATCATATGTTTATCAGCATATTCTTCTATAACAAAGATAGGGAAACAAAAATTTTACTTACTCTTTACAAAATAACATAATAGTACAAATACAATATAAAAGCTACACATCCAATCAAACTTAAAACTGATGTCATTCATATAAGCCTGATGTTATTATCAGCCATTAGATATAGGTTTGATTGTGTAAGCATGTAAGCTTATAAATAAGCATGATGGGCAATTGTATCTCTCTAAGAGAGGGATTTCCTCCTCCTTCATCAATGAAAGGGTTTTGAAAACCAGAAACACAAATCTATTCTCTAGTCTTAATCTCGGTCTGAGTCTTTTTTTTATTCTCTGTTTCTTAGTCTCTATACACTCAAAACACTCTTATCGATCTACGTTCTTAAATCACCATTAAAAGCTCTCATCTTGCTCAATTGGAGCTTATACACATTCACACACACACAACCAGAGTAGTACTCTATAAAAACTCACATGGTATCGAGCCAGGTTCATCGGAACCTGGTTGGCTTTCAGCACATCTCACCTCATACCTCGGATCAAATCGGCCATGAAGACAGCTCCATCAGTTCAGTTTCTCCATGAAGAAGAAGACTGAAGCTTGGCTTGTTCCTGGTTCCTCAACCTTTCTCATACCTGTCCTGATGAAGAGCCACGTTGGAAACAAAGGTAGATGGAGAGGCCTAGCTAACCAGACTCCAATACATCCCAGTGTTTGTTGCAT
>JAAMPC010000231.1:0-48991 GCA_016771965.1 Brassica carinata
GATTTTGTTTTCACTTTGCTGGATTTAAATCCTCTGTACCTTCTTCTATTTCCATAAATTCCTTATTTAATCTGAGTTCTTATACTCTTCTCTCTGTTGGAAATTATATTCTCCAATTTCTAGATTCATATCCTTTCTGGTTCCTTTATCTTTGTCCAATGGATAAAGAAAACCAGCCATGGAAATGGAGTCAAGAATTTTATTCCAGTAACCCTTGAGGGTTCTAATTATCTGGTGTGGTCAAGAGTTGCCAGAGTTACCTTGGGAGTCATGGACTTTGGGACAGCCATATTATAAAGGCTGAAGCTTCAAAAGGATGGCTCAAGTGGAGGAACCAGCACATGACATGAAGAATGAAGACAAGTGGGTTCAAGAAGACCAGTTAACACTTGAGATCATTCATAATTCTCTGTCGAATCAATCTTTGAGGCTTACTCACACTTTAAAACTGCCAAGCATCTATGGGAGAGTCTTCAAACTGGTTATGGTAATCTATGGGAGAGTCTCCAAGCGTGTATGAGCAAGACAGGTTCTTCACTTTCTCATAAGCCTGGATTCATCCTACAACAATCTGATAAATTATTTCCTTAGAGAAAGGCTTCCTGATCTTGAAGATGTATGTTCCTTGAGAAGCAAGCCTAATACATTTAAGCTCAAGGAGTTTGAGCACCAAGTGATTCAAGGAAGAACAATGTATTCAGCTCGGTGGAGATTCAACTGAAGGAGGAACATGGAGGAGTAACCCTGATGGTCCAGCGACCAGAAGAGACCTTGATTCCTTTATCAAAGCTGCCAAGGCCCTTATCTCACCAAAGGAGGCTGGTATACACTCTCTTGACTCTAAACCCATTATTATAGATTCAGGAGCTAGCCATCACATGATTAGTGATAGGAACTTGATCAGTGATATCCAGCCTGCCTCAGGGAATGTTATTATAGCAAATGGTGATAAGGTGAAGATAGAAGGGATAGGGAACCTTAGGTTGTTTGATAGGGAATCTGCCTTATATATGCCTCAGTTTACATCTAATTTGCTATCTGTGAGGAAGGCTACTGTTGATCTGAGTTGTCAGGTTGTCTTCAGACCAGATGAGGTTGAGTTTCAAGACTTAAAGACAGGGAATGTTATTGGAAAAGGTCACAGCCATCAGGAACTATATCATCTTGAAGACTAAGCTATCTGAATCTGCTTCTTCATTTTGCATGGTCAGTACATCTACTGGAGTTGAGAGCACCATATGGCATGCTAGATTGGGACATCCTCATACTAGAGCTTTAAATCTGATGCTTCCTGGAGTGGTCTTTAAGAATGATGAGTGTGAAGCTTGCATCTTGGGGAAGCATTGCAGGACAGTCTTTCCAAGGTCTAGCACTATCTATGAGAAGTGTTTCGACCTGGTTCACTCTGATGTGTGGACTGCTCCTTGTATGTCCAGAGAAAATCATAAATACTTTGTCACCTTCATTGATGAGAAGTCCAAGTACACATGGGTGACACGTCTGATCTAAGTCAGAGTCTTGGAAGCCTTCAAGAATTTTCAGTCTCATGTTGCCAACCATTTCAGTGCTAAGTTGAAGATTCTCAGGTCAGATAATGGTGGAGAGTACACAAGTCAAGCATTCAAGCAATACCTAGCACAACATGGGATTATTCATCAAACTAGCTGTCATACTCCTCAGCAAAATGGAGTTGCTGAGAGGAAGAACAGGCACGATGGAAGTGGCTAGATCAATGATGTTTCACATGAATGTCCCAAAGAGGTTCGGAGTGATGCTGTGATGTCTGCTTGCTACCTGATCAATAGGACTCCAACTAAAGTCCTCAAGCGACCTCTCCTTTGAAGTCCTCAACAAGAGCAAGCCATCTCTGGATCACTAGCGTGTGTTTGGATGCATTTGCTGTTTGGGGAGGAGAACAGAGGAATAAGCTTGATGCTAGAAGCTCAAAGGCTATGCTCATTGGTTATTCTCCAACACAAAGGGGTATAAATGCTATGATCCAGTGGCAAGAAGAGTTCTAATATCAAGAGATGTGAAGTTTTTGGAAACAAAGGGGTATTATGAGGAAAAGAGTTGGGATGAATTGAAGGATCTGTCTCAACCATCGACAATGCCACCAATCTCTGGAGGATATTGGAGAGTCTTGGTATTAACATGCCTCAAGGGAATCAGGACACAAGAGCGCGCCATACTGAAGCTGCATCTGGTCCAGAAAATGTGATTGAAAAAAGTTGATGTAGCTGAAGGGAATCAGGAAACCATTCATCCGATCCGAAGGGGAATCAACATGAATCTGATACTGATAAATCTGATACTGGCACAGAGGCTCATGATAGAAGTTCATGATCAGGATGAAAGGCAACAAGATTCAGTCTCGGTGAGGATATACATCAGGTCCAGACACTTAGAGAAGTACAAGGATCAAAAACACATCAAACTGGATCAACACAAGAGTATATTTCAATGCTGAAGCGGTGGCTCATCCAATAAGTGCAGTATGCTCCCTTGCCCAATATCCAAGAGCATCAAGTATTCATTGGGGAATTGGATCAGGAATACATTCCAAGATCATATGAAGAGGCTATGCAACATGAGGTGGAGAGCATCTGTTGGAGATGAGATGGGTGCTATGATCAAGAATGATACATGGTTTGAGACTGAGCTTCCCAAAGGCAAGAAGCATGATAAGCACGCCTTCTATACACCATCAAGTATGGAGCTAATGGAAAGCCAGAGGAAAGACAAGGCTGGTTGCAAGAGGATACACTCAGGTATGGTGAAGATTATCTGGATACTTTTGCACCAGTGGCAAAGCTGCATACTATAAGGATTCTTCTATCAATTGCTGTCAACTTAGAATGGGATCTATGGCAGATGGATGTGAAGAATGCCTTTCTACAAGGAGAGTTGGAAGATGAAGTGTATATCGACCTCCTCCTGGTCAGAAGACATGGTGAAACCGGGAATGTTCGAGATTGAAGAAGGCAATATATGGCTTGAAGCAATCACCAAGAGCCTGGTATCACAAGCTGAGCACAACTCTTAATGGAAGAGGTTTTGTGAAGTCAAGCTGATCACACCTCTTCACCCTAACCATCAACAAGGCATTGTGGTCATTCTGGTATATGTGGATGATATTATCATCACTGGCATGACAAAGGTATCAACTTGACTAAAGCTTTCCTTAAGACATCTTTTGATATCAAAGACTTGGGGAGTTAAAGTACTTCCTAGGGATTGAGATATGTAGATCCAAAGAAGGACTGTTCTTATCCCAAAGAAAGTACACTCTTGATTTGCTGAATGAGGCAGGTTATCTTGGAGCAAGAGTAGCAAAGACTCCACTTGAAGATGGCTATAAAGTATTGCGTGAGGGGAGTTTGAAGACAAACCCTATGGAGATGTCAAACACTATAGAAGAATGGTTGGGAAGCTGATCTACCTCACCATCACCAGACCAGATGTGTGTTTTGCAGTTAATCAAGTCAGTCAACACATGCAAAACCCAAGATACATCACTGGAATATGGTGGAGAGGATCTTGAGATATCTAAGAAAGCACCAGGTCAAGGAGTTTGGATGGGATGCAATGGAAGCGAGATCACTGGATATTGTGATGCAGATTGGGCAGGAGATAGGGTTGATAGGAGATCAACTACTGGGTACTGCATCTTTATTGGAGCAACTTAGTCACTTGGAAGAGCAAGAAGAGAAGATAGTATCATGTTCAAGTTTGAGGCAGTATAGAGCAATGAGGAAGCTTACTAGTGAGCTCATCACGGATCAGGAACCTGTTAAGAGACTTGGGCATAGAGACTACAACTCCTATCACCATGCACTGCGACAACCAGGCTGCCATTCATATAGCATCCAACAGTATGTTCCATGAGAGGACTAAACACATAGAAGTGGATTGCCACAAAGTGAGACAAGCGATTGGAGCAACAAATCATCCTACCTTGCTACACTAGAAGTGAGGACCAGCTGGCTGACATTTTCACAAAGGCAGCAAGCAGCAAAGTCTGTGAGTTCATCCATTCAAAGCTTGGACTCATAGAACTCACATCTAAATGACTTTCTATCATGGAGACTTCTCTTTTTCCTTGGTGTGTTTTGTCCCACTTGGGTTTTCACATCAAGGTTTTAATGAGGGAAGTTCTTCATGATTCCAAGCTTGACTGGTTCCCAAAGTCAAGCTTGAGGGGAGTGTTGAGATGAAGAAGAAATAAGGCAGTGTTGATATGAAGAAGAGATGAGCACCGGTTTGAAGAGAAGAAGTGAAGTCATGTTGCTCCTCCCTATTGTAACCTAGCTTGGATTGCAAGTCAAGGAAGGTAACCTGTGTCCCAAAGACATGCCTCATGAGCCAAAGAGACGTTGGGGGTTTGGTTGACCAGCTGCAAGAGTTTGAATTGGTTTAAATAAGGAGATCACATGTTCTGCATAAGATCATATTTGTTCAAGACCTGTCACTATCTCTCCACAGTGTGTTGTCCTCTTGCTTATTATTTTACTCTTTTGCTTGTCTTTTTATGTTAGGCAAGTTGCCTATATTGTAAACATCGAATGAATTAACCAGGAATTATTCTCCTTCTCTCTCTCAATTTCGAAATCCACTCTCTCTCTTCCTCTCTCTCTCTTGTTCTTCATGTTCTTGAGTTTCCAGCAGTACTTTCTTGAGTTTCCAGCAATAAACTACCTATAAATCTCTTATTCTCACAATTGAGAGTAAGAGATAGAAAGTTTCAGTGAGTATCCAAAGTAATTTAAGTGAGTAACAAAGAGAATAGAGATTGAGTGAGAGAGTTTGGTGTTGGAATTCATGAGTGTTTGTCTCATGTCAAGAAATTCAGTTAACTTGTAACTGAATCCCGACCATACAACAGACTCTCACCATTAAAAGGAAGAGACAACCAACTGGTGGTTGAATCCTCTCACACAGCCTATACTACAACCAGATCTAGAGTAAACTGGTTATAGAAGCTGAGAATCTCTAGTTTGAATCTATCCTTCTGTAGTAACACAACACTTTGAGTTTGTGTACTTAAGATGAAAGAGGATTTAGAATCAGTAAGCTAGAGCTTAAGAGAAGATAAAGAGTTTAGAGTGAGTTTTACAAGTATTAGGCTGCTTAAAGGAAGAGTTAAGGCAGCCTCTAGCCATAACTCTAAACTCCTTACATTGTGAATATTGTTTAGACACAAGCAAGGGAGAAGCCACGAAATTAGACTGAAGAACTTGTATTGATACTGGATAACTTGTTACAAGAATGGTGCAGCCTTTAAATAGGCAATCACTTACAATAAACAAAGATTAAATCAGGGAACAACACTAAACAACTACTATAATGGGGAAATGGAAGAGTCCAGGAGGATATGGACAAGGGGAGGCACGACCAGAAGCAGAGAAAGAGACAGGAGAGAGGTTGGCACAGCCTGCTTGAGTGGTGACAGGCAGGCACCTTGCCAAAGCAACCCATGTGACTTCTTCTTTTCAAATTCAAACCAGCCTCTCTTATTTAAATTCAAACATGTTTTCTTGACTTCTCAAGTCTCCCACGTCCATATTATGTCTCCCCAACTCCTTTCTTGCCTTGCAAGATAAGCTAGGTCGAAGATAGCTTGTGGAGCAAGATTGTGCATACAAGCCTAATCGGTTTCTCTTGATGCACTTGTCTTTGATCATGAACTAACTCATTTCCTCTGGTTACTCTTCTTCATTTCAACCTCCCCCTCAAGCTTGACCTAGAGGAGATCCTTGGGCAAGCTTGGAACTAGTACTTGCCTCATTAAAAACTGGCGTGGAAAACCTCATGGGAAAAACCATCACTTAGGGAAAAAGAGTGCAACTACCCTCAGCAGGGATTGGCCAGTGGGTTTATGTGTCTTATGATCAAGTTTAGGGACTCATAAACCCTGGATCATGGCCTCTAATGGCAAGCAGGCACCAATGCCTTTCTTGCTTCACTCAAACTTGGAACTCTCCATGGCTGGTTCTTTGTCTCCCCCTTTCTTCTGACCTCATGCCATCATCAGGTTTGATCCACGACCAGACTCTTCATTATGAGCTCCAAGTACCTGATTCAAACAATGCACACATGCATCAATTCTCAAGGGCAAACCTATTCAAAAAAGAATAAGTATAGTTTTAGGTACTTCCCTTGCATAAGTTTCTGAAGAATGGACATTGGCTTCTCATATTTAACACCCCTCCTCAAGCTTGACTGAGAATGAGAGTATGTGGTCAAGCGGAAGATGAAGCAATGATGATCACCAATTCCTTGAGACAACAGCCCTCTTAACTTGAAGCTTCATCAACCAGGTACAAGCACACATGCTATGGGCTGATTCATAGCTTTCCCACTGAAGGTAACTGTTCTAACTTCTTTTAGAAGCTGATCCATAGCTTCCCAACCAGAGGTAACTGTTCTAACTCCATGCCTTGGGCTGATTCATAGCTCCACTCAGCTTGACTCTACCTGATCTTGTCAAGTAGTCTCTGGTGGCCATCTGTTCTAACACCAAGTTGTTGCTGTCCTTGTTGAATGCTTCTTCAATGGATTCTAGACAGACCATGGAAGCTCATTTACAGCCCCCTCAGAGCTTGACTCCTAGTATAGGGAGGAGACAAGCTTGATATGACTTAAGCCACATGGTCTACTCACTATCTCTCCATGGTCAGGAATATGCATCTTGTGCAGGGGTCTGATCAACATGGGAAATCTGTCAAACCAACACTAAAACAAGCATCAGTGACAACAAGAGACCAGAACATTGGTTTCACCAAGTCTGATCTTTAAAACACAATTTAGACAAGCAATGGACAGATATGATTCTATCCTAGCAACACTCTCTGAATCATAATCAACAAGACTAAGCATTCAGGCAACAAAACAATTTATTTTCCTAAGGGTGAAGCAAGATAAATCTTTCATGACATCTTAACTTCAAGACAGTTTAACAACCTTAGGCAGATTCTAAACAAGAGATTGTGAGAATAGATAATTAAGTAACCAGAATAAGTAGAGAATAGAAATGATGTAACCAGGTATTAGTAGCCAGAATGAGAGAATGTGGAGAATAAGTAACTTCGAGAATCAGAGAATTAGATATAGAGAATAGAGAATTTGCTCAAGAGGTCTAATGGACAGAGTTTTGCTCTGTTTTCTTGAGTTCTCGGAGCATAAACAGCCAGGAGCATCAATACTCATCAAGAGTTTGGTGCTTTAGTAGCTAAACACAATGGACCATTGAACAATTAATTTGCTCACTGATCTTAGACAAGTGCCACTGGAATAACTCATGAACTGATGTTTTCCACGGCTTAACAAGAGAACCATCAGAATAACACATAAACAAGTGTTTTCTATGGCTCACACAACAAATTAACCAATGGATCAAAACAGTCAGTCCACTGGTCAAAGAGATGCTCCATAAAGAACAAGCTATTATCCAATGGATAAAGCATAATTGTGAACATTTTTTTTTTTTTGAAATCTTTCTTCCTCAAGCTTGATTCAAGATGCTAACAAGTACTGACCAAGCTAACACTATATCAGAGTGGGACAGAAAGGATTTATTCAAAGCAGAAAGAAAAGAGGTGAGTTTAATCCCAAAGAAGAGCAACAAGCTCTGATACCATGTTGGAATTCATGAGTGTTTGTCTCATGTCAAAAGAGTATTCAGTTAACTTGTAACTGAATCCTTCAACTCATACAAGGAACTCACCATTAAAGGAAGAGACAACCAACTGGTGGTTGAATCCTCTCACACAACCTATCTACAACCAAGATCCTAGAGAGTAAAGTTTATAAAGCTGAGAATCTCTAGTTTGAATCTATCCTTCTGTAGTAACACAACACTTTGAGTTTGTGTACTTAAGATGATTTAGAATCAGTAAGCTAGAGCTTAAGAGATAAAAGAAAGAGTTTAGAGTGAGTTTTACAAATTAGGCTGCCTTAAGGGGAAAGAGTTAAGGCAGCCTCTAAACTAACTCTAAACTCACATTGTGAATATTGTTTGACACAAGAAACAAGGGAGAGAGACCACGAAATTAGACTGAAAGAACTTGTATTGATCTTGGATAACTTGTTACAAGAATGGTGCAGCCTAAATAGGCAATCACTTATAAACAAAGATTAAATCAGGGAACAACACTAAACAACAATATAATGGGGAAATGGAAGAGTCCAGGAGGATATGGACAAGGGAGGCACGACGAAGCAGAAAGAGACAGGGGAGAGGTTGGCACAGCTGCTTGAGTGAAAGTGACAGGCCAGAATTTGCTTCCAAAGCTGTGTATGAACCTTTGAAATCAACCAGCCTCTCTTATTTAAATTCAAACATGTTTTCTGACTCTCAGAGTCTCCCGTCCATATTATGTCTCCCCAACTCCTTTCTTGCCTTGCAGATAAGCTAGGTCAGATGATAGCTTGTGGAGCAAGATTGTGCATACAAGCCTAAATCAGTTTCTCTTGATGCACTTGTCTTTGATCATGAACTAACTCATTTCCTCTGGTTATTCTCTTCTTCATTTCAACATTTGGAACCAGAGAAATGAAGAAAGAAACTCCTCTTTGCTTGAGGTTACAAATTGTGTACAATGGTGGCTTTATAGCCAGATTACAACTTGAAGGTATTAAACAAATCATAAAGTACAAATCTACTAAACTAATATTATTGTGGGGTTTCTACTGGAGCCAGGAGGATGCAGCCAAGGTAAATCTCGACCAGAGGGAGTAAGAGTGACAGGAGGAGGCGGGCACAGTGGTTGAGTGAAAGTGACAGCGGGCTCATCCTCTATGCATGTGAGTTTTACTCATTTAATTCCAAACTTGCCTAAACTCTCTCCAGCGGTCTAATACCCTTTTTAAATTCAAATCTGCTTCAGAGACTCAGCTGGACGAGTTTCCCACTTGCCTTGACTTCCAAGACACTCTAGGTTACTTGCACTCACAAGACTGTACAAACAGATTCAAATCTGCACATTCGGATGCTTCATTTGCTTGCTTTCACGGTTTTGCTTGATCTCTCATCAGCTCCAGCTTTATTTATCTTCATTCCAACACTGCCTCAGCACTTGAACAAGATACCACCTTCTGCTTCTTGCTCTTCCATGTGACCAGATTTCCTCCAATGAAGGTACAATAGCCTGTGGTTGATCTTCCTCAATCCTATCAGCCCAATCAGCATCACAGTACCCCACCACTTCAGTGCTCTTGTTACGCCATCCATATTCCTGACCAGGTGCTTCTCTTAAGTATCTCAAGATTCTCACCACCATGTTCCAGTGATGTATCTTAGGGGCTTGCATATCTTTGGCTTACTTGATTCTGGCAAAACACACATCTGGCAGTGATAGTGAGATATATGACCTTCCCAACCATTCTCCTATACTTCTTGACATCAGTGAATGGAGTTGCATCAAACTCCCCTCGCAGCACCTTGTAGCCTTCTTCTGGTGTTCTGGCCTGTCTGCCTCCAAGGTCTCCTGCCTCATTTAAGATATCAAGTGTGTACTTTCTTTGGGATAGAAAGAGCCTTCCTTGGAGCGGCACAATTCAATCCTAAGTACTTTAACTCTCCCAAATCCTTAATATCAAATGCATTTTTGGGAAAGCTTTGGTTGAGGGATACCTTCCTGGTCACTACCGATGATGATGATATCATCCACATACACAAGGATGACTACAATGCCTTGGCTGCTAGTCAGTGTGAAGAGTGTGTGTCAGCTTGAGATTTCACAAAACCTCTCCCATTGAGTGTGGTGCTTAGTTTGTGATACAGGCTCTTGGAGATTGCTTCAAGCCATAGATGGCCTTCTTTAGTCTTAAGACATTCCCTGGTTTCACCATATCTTTAAGGCCACGAGGTGGTCTCATATGACTTCATCTTCTAATTCTCCTTGAAGAAATGCATTCTTCATCCATCTGCCATAGATCCCACTCTAGGTTGACAATGAGATAGGAGGATCCTTATTGTATGTAGCTTGGCCACTGGTGCAAAAGTATCAAGTAATCTTCACCATATACTTGAGTATACCCTCTTGCAACCAATCTGGTCTTTTTCCTTTTGGTTTCCATTAGCCAGATACTTGGTACAGCCTGGGTATGGCTTCAGCTCCTGGATCACTTGAAGGTGGATGGATAGGGGTTGTTCAGGGCTACTAGCTCTCCTTTGAACTGTGGTGCGTCTCCTGAGCTTATGGATGGCTTCAAGGATGGTTTGCTACTCAAAGACACAAGATTACCTTGTATTGTCTAAGATGGTTTCACTAGAATTCCTTCCTTTAAGTGAGATCAATGTTCCTTTAGCTGAACAGAAAGCAAGAGAGACAAGAGCAAGCTAAGCTGCTGTAAATTATTAGATTCAAAGTTGAAGAAAAACAAAGCTGCTCCCATGTCTTTAAAAGAAATCAACAAAACCACAGAAGTAAACCAGGTGGTTTAATTCTAATTAATCCTAATTGTCTTGGTTTAAATTAAATGAAAACCAAATAAGCCCAACCAATTACATTGCAATAAAATTAAACCAATAGGCTGGTTCTTCTTTGGTTTCTTCATGGCCACAATGAAGTTGAGCTGCTACTTCTTGGGTCACTAAGGCCTCAGGCGTCCATCTCCAAGTTGGTTGCATCCCACTTCCAGCCCTGCCCGTCCAACAGCTTCTCAGAGGCAGTTTTGTTGATGCAAATCTCTTCCATTGTACATCCATCTTCATCCAGCTGACCCTGAACCAATCTTGATAAAGATTCAAGAGTTGGTTGCTTATGTTGAGATGAAGAAGAAATAAGCAGTGTTGATATGAAGAAGAGATGAGCACACGGTTTGAAGAGAAGAAGTGAAGTCATCCATTACAACTCTCCTATGTAACCTAGCTTGGATTGCAAGTCAAGGAAGGTAACCTGCGTCCCAAAGACATGCCTCATGAGCCAAAGAGACGTTGGGGGTTTGGTTGACCAGCTGCAAGAGTTTGAATGGATTTAAATAAGGAGATCACATGTTACGCATAAGATGCGTATTTGTTCGAGGACACGTCACTATCTCTCACCGGTGTGTTGTCCTCTTGCTTATTATTTTACTCTTTTGCTTGTCTTTTTATGTTAGGCAAGTTGTCTATATATTGTAAACATCAGAATGAATTAATCAAGGAATTATTCTCCTTTCTCTCTCAATTTCGAAATCCACTCTCTCTTCCTCTCTCTCTCTTGTTCTTCATGTTCTTGAGTTTCCAGCAGTACTTTCTTGAGTTTCCAGCAATAAACTACCTATAAATCTCTTATTCTCACATGGTATCAGAGCTAAGCTCTTGAGACCTCTCTTCTCTTCATATCTTCATAAATTCACTCTTATTTTCTCACTCTGTGTTTTCTGACTTTGTTTTCACTTTGCTGGATTTAAATCCTCTCTGTACCTTCTTCTATTTCCATAAATTCCTTATTTAATCTGAGTTCTTATACTCTTCTCTCTGTTGGAAATTATATTCTCCAATTTCTAGATTCATATCCTTTCTGGTTCCTTTATCTTTGTCCAATGGATAAAGAGAACCAGCCATGGAAATGGAGTCAAGAATTTTATTCAGTAACCCTTGAGGGTTCTAATTATCTGGTGTGGTCAAGAGTTGCCAGAGTTACCTTGAGGTCATGGACTTTGGGACAGCCATATTATAAAGGCTGAAGCTTCAAAAGGATGGCTCAAGTGGAGGAACCAGCACATGACCTGAAGAATGAAGACAAGTGGGTTCGAAGACCAGTTAACACTTGAGATCATTCATAATTCTCTGTCAGAATCAATCTTTGAGGCTTACTCACACTTTAAAACTGCCAAGCATCTATGGGAGAGTCTTCAAACTGGTTATGGTAATCTATGGGAGAGTCTCCAAACTGTGTATGAGCAAGACAGGTTCTTCACTTTCTCATAAGCCTGGATTCATCCTACAACAATCTGATAAATTATTTCCTTAGAAAGGAAGCTTCCTGATCTTGAAGATGTATGTTCCTTGAGAAGCAAGCCTAATACATTTAAGCTCAAGGAGTTTGAGCACCAAGTGATTCAAGGAAGAACAATGTATTCAGCTCGGTGGAGATTCAAGAAGGAGGAACATGGAGGAGTAACCCGATGGTCCAGCGACCAGAAGAGACCTTGATTCCTTTATCAAAGCTGCCAAGGCCCTTATCTCACCAAAGGAGGCTGGTATACACTCTCTTGACTCTAAACCCATTATTATAGATTCAGGAGCTAGCCATCACATGATTAGTGATAGGAACTTGATCAGTGATATCCAGCCTGCCTCAGGAATGTTATTATAGCAAATGGTGATAAGGTGAAGATAGAAGGGATAGGGAACCTTAGGTTGTTTGATAGGAATCTACGCCTTATATATGCCTCAGGTTTACTTAATTTGCTATCTGTGAGGAAGGCTACTGTTGATCTGAGTTGTCAGGTTGTCTTCAGACCAGATGAGGTTGAGTTTCAAGACTTAAAGACAGGGCATGTTATTGGAAAAGGTCACAGCCATCAGGGAACTATATCATCTTGGAGACTAAGCTATCTGAATCTGCTTCATTTTTGCATGGTCAGTACATCTACTGGAGTTGAGAGCACCATATGGCATGCTAGATTGGGACATCCTCATACTAGAGCTTTAAATCTGATGCTTCCTGGAGTGGTCTTTAAGAATGATGAATGTGAAGCTTGCATCTTGGGGAAGCATTGCAGGACAGTCTTTCCAAGTCTAGCACTATCTATGAGAAGTGTTTGACCTGGTTCACTCTGATGTGTGGACTGCTCCTTGTATGTCCAGAGAAAATCATAAATACTTTGTCACCTTCATTGATGAGAAGTCCAAGTACACATGGGTGACACTGATACAGTCTAAGGACAGAGTCTTGGAAGCCTTCAAGAATTTTCAGTCTCATGTTGCCAACCATTTCAGTGCTAAGTTGAAGATTCTCAGGTCAGATAATGGTGGAAGTACACAAGTCAAGCATTCAAGCAATACCTAGCACAACATGGGATTATTCATCAAACTAGCTGTCCTTATACTCCTCAGCAAAATGGAGTTGCTGAGAGGAAGAACAGGCACGATGGAAGTGGCTAGATCAATGATGTTTCACATGAATGTCCCAAAGAGGTTCGGGTGATGCTGTGATGTCTGCTTGCTACCTGATCAATAGGACTCCAACTAAAGTCCTCAGCGACCTCTCTCCTTTTGAAGTCCTCAACAAGAGCAAGCCATCTCTGGATCACTTGCGTGTGTTTGGATGCATTGCTTTGTACTGGTACCAGGAGAACAGAGGAATAAGCTTGATGCTAGAAGCTCAAGGCTATGCTCATTGGTTATTCTCCAACACAAAAGGGGTATAAGTGCTATGATCCAGTGGCAAGAGTTCTAATATCAAAGATGTGAAGTTTTTGGAAACAAAGGGGTATTATGAGGAAAAGAGTTGGGATGAATTGAAGGATCTGTCTCAACCATCAGACAATGCCACCAATCTCAGGAGGATATTGGAGAGTCTTGGTATTAACATGCCTCAAGGGAATCAGGACACAAGAGCACGCCATACTGAAGCTGCATCTGGTCCAGAAAATGTGATTGATGAAAATGGAGTTGATGTAGCTGAAGGGAATCAGGAAACCATTCATCCTGATCTGAAGGGGAATCAACATGAATCTGATACTGATAAATCTGATACTGCACAGAGGCTCATGATAGAAGTTCATGATCAGGATGAAAGGCAACAAGATTCAGTCTCTGGTGAGGATATACATCAGGTCCAGACACTTAGGAGAAGTACAAGGATCAAGAAACCTGCATCAAACTGGATCAACACAAGAGTATATTTCAATGCTGAAGCAGTGGCTCATCCAATAAGTGCAGTATGCTCCCTTGCCCAATATCAGAAGAGCATCAAGTATTCATTGGGGAATGGATCAGGAATACATTCCAAGATCATATGAAGAGGCTATGCAACATGAGGTGGAGAGCATCTGTTGGAGATGAGATGGGTGCTATGATCAAGAATGATACATGGTTTGAGACTGAGCTTCCCAAAGGCAAGAGAGCAGTGACAAGCCGCCTTCATACACCATCAAGTATGGAGCTAATGGAAAGCCAGAGAGGAAGAAGACAAGGCTGGTTGCAAGAGGATACACTCAGGTTACATGGTGAAGATTATCTGGATACTTTTGCACCAGTGGCAAAGCTGCATACTATAAGGATTCTTCTATCAATTGCTGTCAACTTAGAATGGGATCTATGGCAGATGGATGTGAAGAATGCCTTTCTACAGGAGTTGGAAGATGAAGTGTATATCGACCTCCTCTGATGCAGAAGACATGGTGAAACCAGGAATGTTCTGAGACTGAAGAAGGCAATATATGGCTTGAAGCAATCACCAAAGCCTGGTATCACAAGCTGAGCACAACTCTCAATGGAAGAGGTTTTGTGAAGTCTGAAGCTGATCACACCCTCTTCACCTAACCAGTCAACAAGGAATTGTGGTCATTCTGGTATATGTGGATGATATTATCATCACTGGCAGTGACAAGGAAGGTATCAACTTGACTAAAGCTTTCCTTAAGACATCTTTTGATATCAAAGACTTGGGGAGTTAAAGTACTTCCTAGGGATTGAGATATGTAGATCCAGAAGGACTGTTCTTATCCCAAAGAAAGTACACTCTTGATTTGCTGAATGAGGCAGGTGATCTTGGAGCAAGAGTAGCAAAGACTCCTTGAAGATGGCTATAAAGTATTGCGTGAGGGGAGTTTGAAGACAAACCCTATGGAGATGTCAAACACTATAGAAGAATGGTTGGGAAGCTGATCTACCTCACCATCACCAGACCAGATGTGTGTTTTGCAGTTAATCAAGTCAGTCAACACATGCAAAACCAAGATACATCACTGGAATATGGTGGAGAGGATCTTGAGATATCTAAGAGAAGCACCAGGTCAAGGAGTTTGGATGGGATGCAATGGAAGCACTGAGATCACTGGATATTGTGATGCAGATTGGGCAGAGATAGGGTTGATAGGAGATCAACTACTGGGTACTGCACCTTTATTGAGAGCAACTTAGTCACTTGGAAGAGCAAGAAACAGAAGATAGTATCATGTTCAAGTCTTTGAGGCAGAGTATAGAGCAATGAGGAAGCTTACTAGTGAGCTCATTTGGATCAGGAACCTGTTAAGAGACTTGGGCATAGAGACTACAACTCCTATCACCATGCACTGCGACAACCAGGCTGCCATTCATATAGCATCCAACAGTATGTTCCATGAGAGGACTAAACACATAGAAGTGGATTGCCACAAAGTGAGACAAGCAGTGGAGCAACAAATCATCCTACCTTGCTACACTAGAAGTGAAGACCAGCTGGCTGACATTTTCACAAAGGCAGCAAGCAGCAAAGTCTGTGAGTTCATCCATTCAAAGCTTGGACTCATAGAACTCACATCTAAATGACTTTCCTATCATGGAGACTTACTCTTTTTTCCTTGGTGTGTTTTGTCCCTTGGGTTTTGCACATCAGGTTTTAATGAGGAAGTTCTTCATGATTCCAAGCTTGACTGGTTCCCAAAGTCAAGCTTGAGAGTGTTGAGATGAAGAAGAAATAAGGCAGTGTTGATATGAAGAAGAGATGAGCACTACGGTTTGAAGAGAAGAAGTGAAGTCTGTCAGTACAACTCTCCTATTGTAACCTAGCTTGGATTGCAAGTCAAGGAAGGTAACCTGCGTCCCAAAGACATGCCTCATGAGCCAAAGAGGCGTTGGGGGTTTGGTTGACCAGCTGCAAGAGTTTGAATGGATTTAAATAAGGAGATCACATGTTGCATAAGATCTGTATTTGTTCGGGACTGTCACTATCTCTCCACCAGGTGTGTTGTCCTCTTGCTTATTATTTTACTCTTTTGCTTGTCTTTTATGTTAGGCAAGTTGTCTATATATTGTAAACATTCAGAATGAATTAATCAAGGAATTATTCTCCTTCTCTCTCTCATTTCGAAATCCTCTCTCTTCCTCTCTCTCTCTTGTTCTTCATGTTCTTGAGTTTCCAGGTACTTTCTTGAGTTTCCAGCAATAAACTACCTATAAATCTCTTATTCTCACAGCTTATACTTGGATTTAAAACTCATCCTGATTGCAAGCTGGTCGTCCATACTGATCCTTGATCATTCCTTTAATACCAGAGGCCATATCAAGTCTCTTATCCTTCTCTCTGTCTAATACCTCATAGATCATTCCAGTGAGACCTTGAAACTTCCCATTCAAAGCTTTGATCAGTAGCCTAGCTAGTCCATACCACAGATTCATTACCTTTAGTTTGAGCCTGATCACGATCGTACCATCCCCTTCTCCTTTATAAGTTGTCCTCAAATCAAGTCTTGTAAATAAATAGATCCATGATCAGTTAACTCTAATGTTCCTGGCCTGGCAATCAGAAATATCATCACAAATTGAGTCTCTCGGTCAAACACAAAGTATTGCAATCCTTCTTCATGTCTCAGCAACATCTTGGAAGTTTTCTCAATACAAGCAGCTTAAGCAGATGGTTTCTCCACTCTGTTGAGCTTGAAACTGACTGCTTCTCTCAGTTGTATTCAATCCGTGTTCCTCATAGACTTGTGTGCATATACTCTCAGCCTAGCCTCATAAGAACCCATAAAGGCTCCATTCTGATCTTGCAAGAACCCCTTTGGATTGTCTGGTGGTGGAGTGTGAAACAATCTCCATAGTTCCACTTAAGCTTTGGTCTATTCTCAGCATGTATAACAAGTTGTTCTTGCTTGAGATGATGTATCAAGTTTGCAAGTCATTGTCTGACATATATGCGCCTTTCTCTCCTTAACCTTGCCATAGCAGCTGGTTTGGATCACACCATCCTCTCTCCCTTCAAAGTTTGACCACCCTGTTCTTCAAGTGAATGAAGTATGCAAATTAAGCTTGAAGGCTGCTGCTTCTGTTCGAATTTTGTGACTTTTTCTAAACACACACAAGCTTCCTCCTGGTTCAAAACAACTTGTTGCAGGCCATTAAAACTCTTAGATGTTCCACTAAACTGAGCTGAAGATATACCATAGGTCTGATCAGTAACTCCTGAGTTAAAGTCTTAAAGTTATCACCTTGATCAACCAAGCAAGCACAATTCGAGAAGCTGTAGATGACTCTCTAAGCACTCCCTCTTCTTTCTTTGTTTGATCAGGAGCGTGCCCACTGATAACTTGTGTTTCTCCTTCCTGTCCAGCTGCAACAGTGGGTAAAAAATGTTAGAATAATGAAAGAAGAGAAGAAAGAAGCAAAGCTGGTTGAAGAATACAATCTGGATCAAGCATACTTGACTTGCAAGGAAAGATGAAAGTTGTCCATACACCACTTGACCTAACCTGACTTGCAAGGCAAGGAAGGTGTTTGGAAAACTCTTGGACGTGGCTAAACCTCGAAACCTAAGGATACTTGGTTTGAAATCAAATGGAAGGTGCTGGTTTGAATTGGAAAGAAGTAGTCACATGTGTGCTTTGGAGAAAGCCCGACCATCCTTTATCACCAAGCTGAATGTGCCATCTTCCTCAGTCACTTTCTCTCATGCTGGACCTGCCATACCAGTCTGCTAACCAGTTCTGAACCTGCTCGATCTCTCTTTCCCTACAAAGAAATTTATTGTAGTTTATTTGCTTCCTTCCTTCTTCCACTCCACGATTCTAAGTTGAGTCTCAATTCTCATACTCTCATTCATACTCTCAAGTCATTCTCCTAGTTCCTTCCTATTCTCTCCTCATTCTCACAAACTCTCCAATACTCTCACTTATAATTTCATCCATCCTTCATAGTCTCTGGTCCATATTAAACCAGTAGATCACAAACACTCTCCATAATCCCATCATTCTCACTTATACAGTCACAAAGACTCTCTCTTTGATTCTCAATTTCTGGTCCAAACTAAACCAGAAGCTGATTCTCTTCTCTAAACTTATTCTCCATTTTATTCTCACCATTTTCTCTCAATTCTAACAAAAAGACTCTTGTTTCAGATGGTTGTCCAAGTAGTCTCCTTTACAAAGAATGGTTGGTTCTGACTCAATATTTTGTTCTATCTCGCCTGTTCTGCTGCAGTCTCTTCTTTCATCTCAAACAGTTTTAAAGGCAGGTTAGGAGAAGATTGCTTTGCTTCTTGGTGGTTGTATGGCGGGGTTTTCAATGTATCACAATCTGGCCTCCTTTGCTGATCTTGTACCAAAGCATTGACTTCTTCTTGGATCTCCTGCTCTTTACATCTTGGAATTGTTGGCTGTGCAAATAACCAAATTGATGAGTTCTCTTTGATCTCCACGACCATAACAAATCTTTGCCTCATCTCTGGATGTTCAGAGTGCCCTAACTGACCTGATTGGCTCTGTAACCTTTCCAAGTCAAGTTGACCATACTTCTTGGCTACAAACCTTTTCTTCATGACAGCCTTCATCTCATACCAAGAAGAAACTTGAAACTCTCCAATGTGTCTCCTATGGTTAGCAAGCTGATGCCACCAATCAAAAGCATACCCACATAATCCAGTAGTTGCTAGCTGAACCTGCTTCTCTGCTGTGTACCTATGGCAGTGAAAAGCGAAATCCATACCCTTTCCCATTCTAGATATGTATTTGGATCAAACTCTCCATAGAAGGGTGGAATCTGGATAACTTTTTCTCCTCTTTGCAACAGCTCCCTTGTTGCTGGTTGTTTAGCCTTCTCTTCATTTTTTCTATAAAGTAACATAGAAGACTGCTGGATAGTAGATGGAAGTCGTGACTTAGGTTAAGAAAATCAAACCCTAAACCTCCAAGAGGCTCTGATACCACTTGGTACAGCCTGGGTATGGCTTGAAGGTGGATGGATAGAGGGTTGTTCTAAGAGGCTACTAGCTCTCCTTTGAACTGTGGTCGTCTCCCTGAGCTTATGGATGGCTTCAAGGATGGTTTGCTACTCAAAGACACAAGATTACCTTGTATTGTCTAAGATGGTTTCACTAGGAATTCCTTCCTTTAAGTGAGATCAATGTTCCTTTAGCTGAACAGAGAAAGCAAGAGACAACAAGCTAAGCTGCTGTAAATTATTAGATTCAAAGTTGAAGAAAACAAAAGCTGCTCCCATGTCTTTAAAAGAAATCGACAAAACCCTAGAAGTAAACCAAGGTGGTTTAATTCTAATTCTAATCTAATTGTCTTGGTTTAAATTAAATGAAAACCAAATAAGCCCATAATTACATTGCAATAAAATTAAACCAACAGGCTGGTTCTTCTTTGGTTTCTTCATGGCCACGAATTGAAGTTGAGCTGCTACTTCTTGGGTCACTAAGGCCTCTCAGACGTCCATCTCCAAGTTGGTTGCATCCCACTTCCAGCCCTGCACGTCCAACAGCTTCTCAAGGCAGTTTTGTTGATGCAAATCTCTTCCATTGTACATCCATCTTCATCCAGCTGACCCTGAACCAATCTTGATAAAGATTCAAGAGTTGGTTGCTTATACTTGGATTTAAAACTCATCCTGATTGCAAGCTGGTCGTCCATACTGATCCTTGATCATTCCTTTAATACCAGAGGCTATATCAAGTCTCTTATCCTTCTCTCTGTCTAATACCTCATAGATCATTCCAGTGAGACCTTGAAACTTCCCATTCAGCCAAGCTTTGATCAGTAGCCTAGCTAGTCCATACCACAGATTCATTACCTTTAGTTTGAGCCTGATCACGATCGTACCAATACTTGATGGTGAAAATGAGCATACTTGTTACTGCTTTCTTGCCTTTGGGAAGCTCACTTTCAAACCAAGTGTTGTTCTTGATCATGGCTCCTATCTCATCTCCAACAGATGCCTTCCACTCCTCATGTTGCATAGCTTCTTCATAGGTTCTTGGAATGTACTCCTGATCCAATTCACTGATGAAGACTTGATGTTCTTCTGGATATTGGGCTAGAGAACATGCTGCACTGATTGGGTGAGCTACGGCTTTAGCATTAAAGTAGACCCTTGTGTTGATCCAATTTGAAGCTGGTTTCCTGTTTCTTGTACTCCTTCTCAAAGGCTGTATCTGCTCAGGTTCAGGTTCATCATTTGGCCTCATGTACTGTCTCAGCATCTGATTCGGTGGAATCTCATCTTGATCATGTGATACTGAGTTATCTTCAGGTTGAGCTTGTGCAAATTGCTCATTGTTGTTTCCACTGCCCCCTCAGGATCAAGGTGAGATACTCCAACATCTTCTACTGTCTCATCTACAGCTTGTGTGGGCACTTCCCTGTCCTTTTCGGTGCATCTGGTAAACTGATCCCTAGTCTTTCCATTAAGACTCTCAGGTTGTTGGCTCTATCTGAGGCTGATTGAGATAGATCTTTGAGTTCTCCCCAGCTCTTCTCATCATAATAGCCTTTTTCTTCCATGAACTTAACATATCTGGATACTAGAACTCTCCTGGTTTCGGATTGTAACACTTGTATCCTTTTGATGTGTTGAATACCCAATAAACATTGCCTTTGTGCTTCTGGCCTCTTCCTTAGTTCTCCTGGTACTAAGACAAAGCAAACACAACCAAACACCGCAAAAATGGTCTATGGATGGTTTAGTCTTGTTCAATACCTCATATGGTGTGGCATCTGAAGTACTCTGGTGGGAGTGCGGTTGATGAGGTAAGTGGCAGTGACAACTGCATCTCCCCAAAACAGCTTAGGTACATTTCCATGGAACATCATGCTCCTGGCCACCTCCATCAGGTGCCTGTTCTTTCTCTCTGCCACACCATTTTGTTGGGGTGTGTAAGGACAGCTAGTTTGTTGTATAATCCCTTGAGCAGCTAGGTATTGTTTGAAGGGCTAGTGTATTCACCACCATTATCTGATCTAAGAATCTTTATCTTGACATTAAAATGGTTAGTGACATAATTTTGAAAATTTTTAAAAGCTTCTAGCACCCTATCTTTTGATTGCAGCAGTGTGATCCATGTATACTTAGATTTCTCATCTATAAATGTCACAAAGTATTTATGCTGTTCTCTAGATGCACAAGAGCAGTCCACACATCAGAATGAACAAGATCAAAGCAATTATCATAGATGGTCATTGATTTAGGAAACACATTCTTACAATGCTTTCCTAAGATACAAGCCTCACAATCACTTTTAAAACAATACTAGGCAACAGGATGTTCAAGGCACGAGAATGGGGATGTCTAATCTAGCATGCCATATTACATCTTTAGGAATTGAGAAACAAATTGAAATAGCAAGATAAATCAGCTACTGGCAGTGTCTTCAAGCAAGTACAAGTCTCCCTTGGTCACACCTTTGCCAAGCAACCTACTAGACTCAATATCCTGAAAGTAAACCTCATTAAGTGAATGTAACATGACAGTTTAGATCATTAGTGGCCTTTTTAGAGAGACTAAATTTGATGCAAATGTGGGCATGTAAAGGCTTTAGACACTTTATCAAACAATTTCAGTTCACTATACCTCTTATTGGAATTTTATCACCATTTGCAATCATCACATTCCCTAAGGCAGGTTTCACATTTTTAATTAAACTAGAGTCACTAATCATATGGTGGGAAGCACCAGAGTCAATAATTAATGGTCTAGCATTCTTAAACTTGTTTGAGAACCCTTAGCAGTGTGACAAGCATTGTGTGAAAACCAAGGGTTTTAGGTATACCAGAGTTTTCTTTCAAGGCCTTGATGAGAGCATCCAAGTCAGATCGCCTGATAGTCTCATCCTGGTTGGTCCTTGCTGTGGAGTACATTGATGTAGAGGTCATGGCACTTCCTCCACCCTGGTTGTTGGAGCACATTGAGCTTGGAGTCACTGGTTCAGTTCCATCAGCTGAGAGGTGAGCTCTTGCATCTTGGGCGTGGCTCCTTGAACTTGTTTGGCTTAAGGTGAGGATGGAGAATCCAGCACTTGTCCTTCATGTGTCCTTTCTTCTTGCAATGGTCACAGATCAAGATCTTCCTCTCATCCCTTGTATGCTTCCTTGTTTGCCACTGCTTCCTCAGCTTGATGGGCCATGGTTAATTCTCCTTTGTTTCCAAATAACCCCATAGATCCTTCCTCCTTCGGATTTGCGCACACATCATCAAGGTCAGGTAACTTCTCAGCTCTCAGGATATGCTTGATAAGGCCTCCATAGGATGGGTTGAGTGTCAGCAGCAGCCCAAACACCTTATCCTCCTCACGCCTAGAGTTCAAGGTATCGGATCAGTGGTGTGAGGTCTGGAGCTCCAGCTCTGCCCACAGGGACCTAAACTTGCCAAAGTGAGGTTGGAACTCTGTTTCTCCTTGGCTGAGAGCATTGATAGCTCTCTTTACTTCAAATACTCTGGTGAGGTTGGATTGATTTCCATAAACCTTGTGAGAGTGTCCCACAGCTGCTTGGTAGACTCACAGTATGAGTAAGACTCCATAATAGCTGGGTCAAGTGAGCTTAGGAGGGCCGTGAGAACCATGAGATCCTCCTGACCCCATTTGTCTTCATCAGCTACCACCATCTCCTTTCCATCTTCTCCTTGGACAGTCTGTTTTGGAGCTCTGTAGTTGATACATGACTCCATAAACCTTTTCCTCCAAGGGCATTCTTTACCATCCTGGCCCATAAGAGATAATTAATCCCTTTCAAAGTCACAGGAATGGTCAGAGATCTGTTGTTGTCCATCTTCAATTAGCCAGGTACTCAAGAACAGAGATATGAGTTTGAAGCAGTGAAGAACACCAAGAGAGAGGAAACAAAAATAAGAATTAAGAACAGAGTAAAGCTTGTTTTGCGGAAGAGAATAGGTTCAAGAGCTTTGATGCTCGATACCATGAAGATTTGAAGAATAAAGAAGAGAGATTAAAGAGACATTGCAACCGGAGAGGGAGAGATGGCGAGTTGAGAGAGATAGTATGAATGAGGAATACTCTTATTTCCTTGATTCATTTGCTCTGAATACATGCCTTTAAATAGGCTAAAACAAATGTTAAACAATAGGCAAGTTGACTAGAAGAAAAGAATAAACAATGAGGCTGATCTTGGCAGTGCGTCCAGCCATGGTGGAAAGGGACAGATCTGAGCGTCTCTCTCTCCTTCCACACCACCGTGACTTCTTCCTCAGCGGTCTTCTCCCATTATGCGACATCTTCTTTTATTCTAAGGCAAGTTGCATCCTTCATTCTCAAGTATGAACCTTACCTTGTCTTGTAAGACCGTTAGGTCACTCCTTGACCCTAACTATGCGGACAGGTGAGAATCCTTTTCTTGATCATTCGAATGCTTGCCTAACCTTGATGTCTTCTTCTTGGTCATTTATGCCTTCATGTCAACATGAAGCAGCTTAGATCAGAGACAACAAAGTATGATGAGGCGAGGAGAGAGAGAACAAGTGGAGTGTGTCATCCTGGGTGAAGACAGCTTTGAAAGCTATGGGAGGTGGAATAATCAAGTAAAGGTGGGATCTTTGAAGGAGATAGCCACTGATGGGAGTAACTGTGTAAAGGTGGAGCCTTTACAGAGATAGCTGCTGAGGGAGATCAGACAGCAAGGGAAACAAGTGAAGATCACTCTAGTCTTGGAGAAATACATTAGCAGAAGATTGAAGATGTTTATGAGAGCAAGATCAATCTTAGGAGAGTGTATGAAGCCAAGGAGAGGATCTATGGAGTTAATAACCATGAAAGGCTGCAACACTTGTGGAATGAATTACAAGGGTTGAGAACTTATGTGGAAGGAATACTACACAAAGCAAGAGATGGTCTCAAGGCTGTCGGTATGGAGTCATCATATGGGTGGCTAGTGGAGATGGTTTTAAAGGAGGAACAGTTGAGAGGATGTGTGCTCGGTGGAGAAGTACATAAGAGATGAGAGATAGGATCCATGAGTAGGAGTGAGAGCTCATGGGCGCCGGCCGGAGTGAGATTAGGAGGAAGAGGTAGAAAGCTGGCTAAAGGGTTTAGCAACGATGAAAGAAAGTAAAAGCGAGTAAAACGAGTGTGAGTGATGGGGAATCCGTGGAACAAGAGATGAGAGTTTGCAAAGAGTAAAGAGAAGGATTTTATTTCCTTGATTTAATTAGTTCCACAGGATACAATACTTATAGGCAAGTTACAAACAAGTCAAGACAAAGAGAATATAAGTTTAAAATGCATCTGGTGAGGTTGATAATGACAATTAAGCCAACAGCTCTTTCCTTAAGTGAACATGTGACTTATACCATTTTAAATATGTCCACTTGCTTCGGAACTCCCAGCGGCTCCCTTGACCATTCAACAGCTATCTGGTCGATTTGAATCAGTTCCTTGGCTTCCACTTCATGCTAGGTTAGGCTGCATAACTTGGAGCTCAGGTTGTGCTGAATAGCTTGGTTCCCAAGGCTTATGCGGACCAACTGATTCTTGTTCTCCCATTCGCCCATCTTGCTTACTTCTCTTATCTACATTTCTCTCTTTATGTCAATACTCCCCTCAAGCTTAGCCATAAGGTATGGTTAAGCTTGGAATGAAGACATCCCTCATTAAAACCTTTTGTGTGAAAAACCCAATGGGACAAAACACACAAGAGGAAAAAGAGTAGATGCTTCATGGCTTAGAGATCATGATCTGGTCAAGTCTATGAGTCCCAATCTTGGATGGATGGACTCACAGACCTTAGTACTTGCTCCTTTGGTGAAGATATCTGCTAGCTGATCTTCACTTCTAGTGTAGCAAGGTAGAATGATCTTCTGCTCCTTTGCTTGTCTCACCTTGTGACAATCCACTTCAATGTGTTTTGTTCTCTCATGGAAGACTGAGTTGGAGGCTATGTGAATGGCTGCCTGGTTATCACAGTGCATTGTGATTGGTGTTGTTGTCTCAATGCCCAAGTCCTTTAGCAAGTTTCTGATCCATATAAGCTCACTGGTCAGCTTTCTCATGGCTCATATTCGCCTCAGCACTTGAACATGATACAACCTTATGCTTCTTGCTTTTCCAAGTGACTAGATTGCCTCCTATGAAGGTGCAATAGCCTGTTGTAGACCTCCTGTCCACTCTATCACCTGCCCAATCTGCATCACAGTATCCTACAATCTCTGTGCTCTTGTTGCAACCCATCCATACACCTTGACCAGGAGCTTCCCTAGATATCTTAGAATCCTTTCCACCATATTCCAATGATGAACTTTAGGGGCTTGCATATGTTGACTGACTTGGTTCACTGCAAAGCAAATATCTGGTCTTGTGATGGTAAGATAGATCAGCTTCCCAACCCTTTTCCTATAGAGTTTGAAGTCTCCAAATGGTTCATCTTCAAACTCCCCTCCGCAGAACCTTGTACCCTTCTTCTAGTGGTGTCTTGGCTGTTCTTTCTTTAAGCTTTCCTGCCTCACTTAAGATATCAAGTGTGTACTTTCTTTGAGATAGGAAGAGCCCTCTTTAGGCGGCATATTTCTATCCCTGAAAGTACTTTAACTCACCCAATCTTTAATATCAAAAGCAGATTTAAGAAAAGCTTTAGTTGAGATGATACCTTCCTTGTCATTTCTGTGATGATGATATCATCTACATAAATTAGAACTGCCACAATCCCTTGCATGCTGGTGAGTGAAGAGTGTGTGATCAGGTTCTGATTTAACAAACCCTTTTCCATTAAGGGTTGTACTTAACTTGTGATACCAGGCTCTTGGTGATTGCTTTAATCCATAGATAGCTTTCTTCAATCTTAGGACATTTCCAGGCTTGACCATGTCCTCCATACCAGGTGGTGGTCTCATGTAGACCTCATCTTCTAGCTCTCCTTGAAGAAAGGCATTTTGACATCCATCTGCCATAAATCCCATTCCAAGTTCACAGACCTTAGGATCCTTATGGTGTGGAGTTTAGCTACTGGTGCAAATGTGTCTAGGTAGTCTTCTCCATAGACTTGAGTGTATCCCTTGCCACAAGTCTTGTCTTCTTCCTCTCTGGTTGACCATTTTCCTTGTACTTGATGGTAAAGAGTGGCTAGTGGTACTGCTTTCTTTCCTTTAGGAAGCTCAGTCTCATACCAAGTATCATTCTTGATCATGGCTCCAACTTCATCTCCAACAGAATCTCTCCACTCATCATGCTCCATTGCTTCTTCATAAGTCTTTGGAACATAATCTTGATCAGATTGGTGATGCTACATGCTCTTGAGGATAACTAGCAAAGGAGCAGGCTGCCTGGATAGGATGAGCTACTGCATTGCTGTTGAAGTATACTCTGGTGTTAACCCAATTAGATGGATCTTTTCTCACTCTGGTACTTCTTCTTAATGGCTGAATCTGCTCCTCTATGCTGCCTCTTCCTGTATTGACATGAAGACATGTATTGACATGGAGTCATGGAGATAGAAAGAAAGAGATGCATCGGCGTGTAAAAGAAGATTACAGTGTAGACTCCATTCGTACAGCCTTGACACACAAGGAAGCCAATACAACCTAGCTTACCTTGGAAGGCAAGGCAGAGAGTTCAAACTTCGTCCAGCTTGTGCTCAAGAGTCAATCAGACCGTTGGCAAAATCAGAGGCAAGTTGGAGTTTTAAATTGGCCAAAGTCACATGTTCCATTTAGAGGAGAGGAGGAGAGAACCGTTCGGTGTTGTCACTTTCAGCCTAGTTTGCAACACATTTCTTTAGTATTATTCTCTTTGTTTGTATCCCATCTCTGCCTTTAAATATTGTAACATTGTGAACTGAATAATCTAAGGAAATCATATCCTTCTTTTCTTATTACTTTGCAAACTCTCTCTCTCTCTCTCTCTCACGAGCTCATCTCTCTCTCTCCTGTTCTTCATTGTTCTTCACTCTGTTCTTCATTTACTTTCATGGTATCGAGCTTTATGCTCTTGAGAACCTCAATCACTTCATAAACACTCTTTACTTACCTTTCTCTTCAGATTCATCTGGTTATTTTCTTAAAAATCTCTCCAAATTTCTTTTATCCGATTGGGTAATAAAACTCGTTCTTGAGTGTTCTTGGCTGTACTCACTCTGTTCTGTCTCTATTTCATTTTCTTGAGAGTTTATCTTGATTCTAGACTTAAGTTCTCTCATTTCCAGAGCTTAATTCTCTCAAATCCAGCCTTGAAAATTCAAAATTGTTCTTGGCGCCTGTTGTAAGAAATGGAGCACCACAGTGTTCTTATCCCATGTACACTCAAGGGACCAGAAAAACATCACCTGGTCCAGGATGACCAGAGCAGCCTTGGAGGAGGAAGAGTCTTTGGGAGCATGTTATCTCAAGTTCAGCTCCAAAGCAGATCACCCAAGGAGAAGATGGCAAGAGATTGTAGTGGTAGATGAAGGCAAATGGGGTCAGGAAGATCTCATGGTGCTGTCTATCTTGCATAGCTCTCTTGATGGTCCACTTATGGACACTTACTCACACTGTACAACTCCAAAACAGTTGTGGGATACTCAAAAGTGTATGGTAACACTTCAAACCTTACCAGGATCTATGAAGTGAAGAGCCATTAACACCTTAGCAAGAAGAAGGAGACTTCACCAAACACCTTGGGAAGTATAGCCAGCTTTGGTCTGAGCTGGAGATGCTAAGGCCAAGCTCAATGACCCTGAGACACTTGAAGCCAGGTGAGCAAGACAAGATCTTTGGACTTTCTTCACACTCACTCAAACTTCAATGATGTGGTCAGACACATTTGTTGACATGAAGCAAATAATGAGAAGCCTATTACATCAGTAAAGAGACACACACAGAGAATGCAAGGGAATACAAGGTTGATGAAGTGATCAAATGAATGCTGTCGTACAAGTCAAAGAGTGACCTAGAGTAACTTGCAAGGCAAGTGAAATACTCGACCAGGAAAGGCATTTAAATCAATCAGGAATGAAGAAGAAGTGTCGACACTGAGGAGGAGAATCCGCGTGAAGAAAGAAGAAGGGAGAGAGCGTTGTGACCAGTCACTTTCACCATGGCCAGGCAGCCCGGCCAGTTCTCCTATTTGTTTATTCCTTGCTTGTACTTTCTCTCAATTATTTTATTGCTTCTCTGTGCCCACTTGCAGCTTGTTGCTCTTTAAATAGTGTGTAATAGGTTCCTAAATCTATACAAGAAAATATGTTTCTCTTCAGACTCAAAACTCTCTCTCTCTCTCTAGTTCTAATCGCCCTCATCTTCTTGTTCTTAATCTTCTTCTTCTTCTTAAATCTTCCTTAATCTTCTTACAAATTATCATGGTATCGAACAAAGCTCTTGAACCTACTCTGTTTCATAAATACTCTGTTTTTACTCATATTCATCTCTTAAATCCTTCTCTCCTGTTCTTGTGTTGGCGAGTGGGCAAAGATGAATGCAACAACAACAGAACTCTCATTCTGTGACCTTAAAGGGAGTTAATTACCTCTTATGGGCCAGGATGGTGAAGAGCCCTTGGAGGAAAAGGTTTATGGAGCCATGTCTCAACAGAAGCAGCTCCAAAACAAACTATCAAGGAGAAGATGGAAAGGAGAAGGTGGTAGGCTGTGAAGACAAATGGGGCCAGGAAGATCTCATGGTGCTCACAGCCCTCCTAGCTCCCTGGAACCAGCTATTATGGAGTCTTACTCATAGTGAGACCAAAGCAGCTGTGGGATACACTCTACAAAGTGTATGGAAATGTCTCCAACCTTACTAGAGTCTTTGAAGTGAAAAGAGCCATCAATGCTCTTAGTCCAGGGGATGAAGAGTTTCCACCATTTTGACAAGTACAGATCTCTCGGGGCAGCTGGAGTTATTAAGACCTCACAACTGAGATCCAGCCACTCTCTTAACAAGTGAAGAAGACAAAGTGTTTGGACTACTGCTCACTAAACCCATCTTATGGAAGTCTGGTTAAGCACATCTTGAGAGCTGATAAGCTACCTGACCTGGATGAAGTATGTGCTCAAATCCAGAAGGAGGAAGGCTCAGTAGGCTTGTTTGGGAGTAAAGGAGACTTAACCATGGCTCACCAAGCTGAAGAAGCGTGGCAAACAAAGGCTTACAAGCAGGATGAGAAGGTCTTGATATGTGACCATTGCAAGAAGAAAGGCCACATGAAAGACAAGTGCTGGATTCTCCACCTCTCACCAGCCAACAAGTTCAAGGAGCCGCTTTCCGGGATGCAAGAGCTCACTTTCAACTGATGGGAATGAACCAGTGACTCCAAGCTCGGTGTGTTCTCTACAATAATGGAGGAAGTGCTATGGCCTCTACATCAATGTACTCCACAGCAAGGACCAACCAGGATGAGATAATCAATGCTCTCATCAAGGCCTTGAAAACAACTCTGGTATACCTAAAACCCTTGGTTATTCACACAATGCTTGTCCACCTGGAGAATTCTAGAAACATTTTTAAAAATACTAGGCCATTGATTATTGACTCTGGTGCTTCTCACCACATGATTAGTGATTCTAGTTTAATTAAAAATGTGGAACCAACACTAGGAAATGTGATGATAGCAAATGGTGATAAAATTCCTATAAGAGGTATAGGTGAATTGAAATTGTTTGATAAAGTTTCTAAGGCATTTTACATGCCCACCTTTGCTTCAAACTTGGTTTCGTTAAAAAGTTCACCAATGATCTAAGCTTCATGTTACATTCCTCCTAATGAAGTTTATTTTCAGGATATTGAGTCAAGTAGTTGCTTGGCAAGGGTGTAACCAAGGAGACTTGTATTTGCTTGAGGACTTTCGGCCAACTTGATTTATCTTGCTGTTTCAATTCTGTTTCTCAATTCCCTAAAGATGTAATAATGCTAGATTAGGACATCCTCATTCTAGTGCCTTGAACATCCTGTTACCTAGCATTTCTTTTAAAAGTGATTGTGAGGCTTGTATCTTAGGAAAGCATTGTAAGAGTGTCTTTCCTAAATCAATGACCATCTATGATAATTGCTTTGATTTAATTCATTCTGATGTGTGGACTGCCCTTGTGCATCTAGAGAACAACATAAATACTTTGTGACATTCATAGATGAAAAATCTAAATACACATGGATCACCTGTTTGCAATCAAAAGATAGGGTGCTAGAAGCTTTTAAAATTTTCAAGAACTATGTCACTAACCATTTCAATGTTAAGATTAAGATTCTTAGATCAGATAATGGTGGTGAATACACTAGCACGACCTTCAAACAACATCTAGCTGGGATCATCCAACAAACCAGTTGCCCCTACACACCTCAACAAAATGGTGGCTGAGAGAATAGGCACCTAATGGAGGTAGCTAGGAGCATGATGTTCCATGGTAATGTGCCTAAAAGATTTTGGGGAGATCACATTAGTCACTGCCACCTACCTTATCAACCCACAAGAAGTGCTTCAAGATGCCACTCCATATGAGGTACTGACCAAAACTAAACCTAAAATAGATCATTTGCGTGTGTTTGGGTGTGTGTGCTTTGTCTTAGTTCGAGGAGAACTCAGAAACAAGTTAGAGGCCGAAGCACAAAGGCAATGTTTATTGGATATTCAACATCCAGAAAGGGTACAAATGCTATGTTCCAGACACTAGGAGAGTGTTAGTCTCCAGGATGTCAAGTTCATAGAATCAACAGGCTATTATGAGGAGCAGAGTTGGGGAGAACTCAAGGATCTATCTCAATCTGCCTCAGGCGAGCCAACAACTTGAAGTAATCATGGAAAGACTTGGCATCAGTTTACCAAAGGGAACCAGAAAGGTCAGGGAGGAACCAACACAAGCTGTAGAAGAGGCAGTAGAAGATGTGGAAGTTACTCATCCTGATCATAGGGGGTAATGGAAATGATGAGCATCTGCGCCAGCTCAACCTGAAGACAACTTCGGGGAGTTCATGATCAAGATGAGATACAATCAGAGATCGACGAGATTCAAGTGGAGGAGCCAGACCATGGAAATGAAGCAGAACCTGAGCAAGTACAGCCCTTGAGAAGGACTGCAGGATCAGGAGACCAGCTTCAAATTGGATCAACACAGAGTATACTTCAATGCTGAGGCTGTAGCTCATCCAACCAGTGCTGTTTGCTCGCACTTGCATTATCCAGAAAAGCACCAAGCATTTATCAGTGAGTTGGATCAGAATATATTCAAGGACATATGAAGAGGCTATGCAACATGAGGAATGGAGAGCATCAGTTGGAGATGAGATGGGAGCCATGGTTAAGAATGACACATGGTTTGAGACAGCTCTCCCAAAGGAAAAGCAGTAACCAGCAGGCTGTTATATACAATCAAGTATGGAGCCAATGGCAAGCAGAAAGAAGAAGACAAGATTAGTGGCAAGAGGATACACTCAGGTCTATGGTGAAGATTATCTGAGACACCTTTGCACCAGTGGCTAAGCTGCATACTATAGGATCCTCCTATCTCTTCTTCAATCTTGAGTGGGATCTATGGCGGATGGATGTGAAGAATGCATTCCTTCAAGGAGAGTTGGAAGATGAAGTCTATATGAGACCACCTCTGGTCAGAAGATATGGTGAAACAGGAAATGTCTTAAGACTAAAGAGGCCATCTATGGCTTAAAGCAATCTCCAGAGCCTGGTACCACAAACTAAGCACAACACTCAATGGGAGAGGTTTGTGAAGTCTCAAGCAGACCATTCTCTATTCACTCTGACCAGCAGTCAAGGCATTGTAGTCATCTTGGTGTATGTGGATGATATCATCATCCTGGTAGTAACCAGGAAGGTATCTCCTCAACTAAAGCTTTCCTTAAACCGCCTTTGATATTAAGGACTTGGGAGAGTTAAAGTACTTCCTAGGGATTGAATTGTGCCGATCCAAGGAGGGCCTCTTCTTATCCCAAAGGAAGTACACACTTGATATCTTAAATGAGGCAGGAGATCTCGGAGGTAGACAGGCCAAGACACCATTAGAAGAAGGTTACAAGGTGCTGCGAGGGTATGATGCAACTCCCTTCACTGATGTCAAGAAGTATAGAAGAATGGTTGGGAAGCTCATCTATCTCACTATCACTAGGCCAGATGTGTGCTGCAGTGAACCAAATAAGCCAGCATGAAGCCCCAAGATACATCACTGGAACATGGTGGAAAGAATCTTAAGGTACTTAAGAACAGCACCTGGTGGGGAGTATGGATGGCGTGTAACAAGAGCACGTTGTGGGGTATTGTGATGCTGATTGGGCTGGAGATAGAGTGGACAGAAGATCAACCACAGGCTATTGCACCTTTATTGGAGAATCTGGTCACATGGAAGAGCAAGAAGCAGAAGGTGGTGTCTTGTTCAAGTGCTGAGGCTGAGTATAGATCAATGAGAAAGCTTACAAGTGAGCTCATATGGATCAAGGGACTGCTAAGAGACTTGGGGATTGAAATCACCACACCAATGACCATGCATTGTGATAACCAGGCTGCAATACATTGCATCCAATTCAGTCTTTCATGAGAGGACAAAGCACATAGAAGTAGACTGCCACAAGGTAAGACAAGCAGTGGAACAGCAAGAGATCCTCCCATGCTATACCAGTGAAGATCAACTTGCTGACATCTTCACCAAGGCTGCAAGCATCAAGGTCTGTGAGAGTTCATTCATCCTAAGCTTGGACTCATAGATCTCACATGTCACTGATCCTCACCATGGAGTGTTCTACTCTTTTTCCTTTGCTTGGTTTTTATCCCAGTGGTTTTCCAAGTAAAGGTTTTAATGAGGGAATGCTTCATGGTTTTCCAAGCCTGACCAATCTCATGGTCAAGCTTGAGAGAATGTTGACATGAAGCAAATAATGAAAGCCTATTACATCGAGTAAAGAGACACACAGAGAATGCAAGGGAATACAAGGTTGATGAAGTGATCAAATGAATGCTGTCATTACAAGTCAAAGAGTGACCTAGAGTAACTTGCAAGGCAAGTGAAATACTTCGACCAGGAAATTTAAATCAATCAGGAATGAAGAAGTGTGGGCGAGGAGGAGAATCGCATTGAAGAAGAAGCGTTGTGACCAGTCACTTTCACCATGGCTGGGCGAGCCAGCGGCAGTTCTCCTATTTGTTTATTCCTTGCTTGTACTTTCTCTCAATTTTTTATTGCTTCTCAGTGCCCACTTGCGAGCTTGTTGCTCTTTAAATAGTGTGTAATAGGTTCCTAAATCTATACAAGAAAATATGTTTCTCTTCAGACTCAAAACTCTCTCTCTCTCTCAGTTCTAATCGCCCTCATCTTCTTGTTCTTAATCTTCTTACTCTTCTTCATAAATCTTCCTTAATCTTCTTACAAATTATCAACATTTTAAGAAAAGGAGCTTCAAGCTATGATTGTTGGAATTCATGAGTGTTTGTCTCATGTAAGAGAGTATTCAGTTAACGTAACTGAATCCTTAACCATACAACAGGAACTCACCATTCAAAGGAAGAGAACAACCAACTAGTGGTTGAATCCTCTTAAACATAGCTTAAATACACAACCAAATGTCCTAGAGTACACTGGTTATATGAAGCAAGAAGCTCTAGTTTGAATCTATCATTCTGATAACACAACACTTTGAGTTGTGTATGCTTAAATGAAGTGGATTTAGAATCAGTAATCTAGAGCTTAGAGAAGATAAAGAAAAGAGTTTAGAGTGAGTTTACAAATTAGGCTGCCTTAAGAAGTTAAGGCAGCCTCTAAACCATAACTCTAAACTCCTTACATTGTGAATATTGTTTAGACACAAGAAAGGTAGAAACCACGAAATTAGATTGAGAGCTTGTATTGATACTAGATAACTTGTTACAAGAATGGTGCAGCCTTTAAATAGGCAATCACTTACAATAAACAAAGATTAAATCAGGGAACACTAAACAACTAATATAATGGGGAAATGGAAGAGTCCAGGAGGATATGGACAAGGGGAGGCACGACCAGAAGCGAAGAAAGGAGGAGGAGAGATTAGCTGCAGCGAGTGAAAGTGAACCAGGTGTTTCTCCCAAAGCAACCATGTGACTTCTTCTTTTCAAATTCAAAACCTCTCTTATTTAAATTCAAACATGTTTTCTTGACTTCTCAGAGTCTCCGTCCATATTATGTCTCCCCAACTCCTTTCTTGCCTTGCAAGATAAGCTTTGGAAGTCGAATGATAGCTTGTGGAGCAAGATTGTGCTAAAACCAGTTTCTCTTGATGCACTTGTCTTTGATCATGAACTAACTCCTTTCCTCTCTAGTTATTCTCTTCTTCATTTCAACACTCCCCTCAAGCTTGACCTAGGAGATCCTTGGGCAAGCTTGGAACTGAAGTACTTGCCTCATTAAAACCTAAGCGTGGAAAACCTCATGGGAAAAACCATCACTTAGGAAAGAGTGCAACTACCCTCAGCTTAGGGATTAGCCAGTGGGTTTATGTGTCTATGATCAAGTTTAGGGACTCATAAACCCTGGATCAGGCCTTACTAATGGCAGCAGGCACCAATGCCTTTCTTGCTTCACTCAAAACTTCTTGGAACTCTCCATGTGGCTGGTTCTTTGTCTCCCTTTCTTCTGACCTCTTGCCATCATCAAGGTTTGATCAGCGACCAGACTCTTCTCATGAGGTCAAGTATCTGATTCAAAAATGCATACACACTTGCATCAATTCTCAAGGGAAAACCTATTCAAACCAGAATAAGTAACTTAGGTACTTCCCTTTATTGAAATAAATATAGGAATGACCAGAAGAAGAAGCTGGTTGATGATCAAGGATAAGTTCATCAAGAAGCCAATTTGGTTCTGTTTTGTCTGAGACTTGCTCTGACTACCACTTGACCTAACGACTTGCAAGGCAAAGAATGAGTTGTGGAGGACTTATAGACGTTGGGAACATCTGAGAAGTCAAGTAAACATGTTTGAATTTAAATAAGAGAGTGGTTTGAATTTGAAAAAGAAGTCACATGGGTTGCTTAGGAGAAGCTGCTAGACTGTCACTTTCACTCCAGGCTGTGCAAACCTCTCTCTGTCTCTTTCTCTACCTCTGGTCGTGCCTATCCTTGTCCATATCCTCCTGGCCTCTTCCATTTCCCCATTATATTAGTTGTTTAGTCATTCCCTTGTTTAATCCTTGTTTTTGTAAGTGATTGCCTATATAAGGCTTCACCTCCTCTTGTAACAATCATCCAGTATCAATACAAGTTCTTTCAGTCTAATTTCGTGCTCTCTCTCCCTTGCTTGTGTCTAAACAATATTCACAATGTAAAGAGTTTAGAGTTATGGTTTAGAGGCTGCCTTAACTCTCTTTCCTTAAGGCAGCCTAATACTTGTAAAACTTACTCTAAACTCTTTTTATCTCTTGTCTTAAACTCTAGCTTACTGATTCTAAATCCTCTTCATCAAGTACACAAACTCAAAGTGTTGTGTTACTACAGAAGGATAGATTCAAACTAGAGATTCTCAGCTTTCTATAACAGGTTTACTCTCAGGATCTTGGTTATAGTATAGGCTTTTGAGAGGATTCAACCACCAGTTGGTTGTCTCTTCCATTGTAGGGTGAGTTCCTTGTTGACATGAAGCAAATAAGAGATTCAATATCAGACATGAACCTATAGAAGGCATTGATGAAGAGAGCAAGGCAGACTGCGTTTGTGGTATGATCAAAGAACTACTGTCCGGTACAAGTTATGATCACTCAACCTCTGGTGGCTTGCAGAACAGAGAGAACTTAGCCTAAGAGAAACAGTATTTAAATGAGCTAGAAGTGTGGAGCATGGGCACAAGAGTAAGAGGCGTTAGGGAAGTGTCGGGTGGACTTAAGGAGAATCAGGAGGAAGACCGTTGTGAAAGGTCACTTTCACTCCAAACGAGCCTGGCCGGCGAAACTCTCTCCCATTTGTTTATTGCTCATTGTACTATCTCTTAATTGTTTAATTGTTTCTCTCAGCAACTTGCGATCTGTCTTGCCTTTAAATAGGCTGTAACATGTTCTAAATTTATCTAAGGAAATATGTTCCTCTTTAGTCATTCATCTCTCTCTTTGAACTCTCTCTCTCTCTTTATCTCTCTAGTTCAAATCCTTCTTGCTCATAATCTGCAACACAAATCTACCTATTCTTCTTATAATCTTTCATGGTATCAGGCAACAAGCTCTTGAACCTACTCTTCTTCATAAATACTCTGTTCTTATTCTCTCCATCTCTTAAATCCTTCTCTCTCTTTCTTGTGTTCTTGGCGGTGAAGGCAAAGATGGATAGCAACAACAACAACAACGGACTCTCCATTCTTGTGACCAAAGGAGTTAACTACCTCTTATGGGCCAGGATGGTGAAAATTGGAGAGAAGGTTTGGAGCAGTCATGTAAAGCAGCAGCTCCAAAACAAACTATCCAGGAGAGATGGAAAGATAGGTGGTGGCTAGTGAAGGTAAATGGGGTCAGGAAGATCTCATGGTGCTCACAGCCCTCCTTAGCTCCCTGGAACCAGCTATTATGGAGTCTTACTCATACTGTGAGACCACCAAGCAGCTGTGGGATACACTCTCACAAAGTATATGGAAATGTCTCCAACCTTACTAGAGTTTTTGAGTGAAAAGGGCCATCAATGCTCTCAGCCAAGGAGATGAGGAGTTTCAACCTCATTTAAAGAGTATAGGTCTCTTTGGGCAGAGTTGGAGTTACTAAGACCTCACACAACTGATCCAGCCACCCTCTTAACAAGGCGAAGGGGACAAAGTGTTTGGTCTATGCTCACTCTAGCCCACATCTTATGAAGCTGATTAAGCACATCTTGAGAGCTGATAAGCTACCTGACCTGGATGAAGTATGTGCTCAAATCCAGAAAGGAGGCTCAGTAGGCCTGTTTGGGAGTAAAGGAGACTTAACTATGGCTCACCAAGCTGAGGAAACAGTGGCAAACAGTGACACAGGGAGAGGATGAGAGAGAGGTCTTGATATGTGAGCATTGCGAAGAAAGGCCACATGAAAGACAAGTGCTGGATTCTCCACCTCACCTTAAGCCAAACAAGTTCAAAGAGCAGCACCAGGATGCAAGAGCCCACCTCAACTGATGGAAATGAACCAGTGACTCCAAGCTCAGTGTGCTCTAATAATAATGGTGGGAGGAAGTGCATGGCCTCTACATCAATGTACTCCAGCCGGGACCATGGATGAGATAATCAGTGCTCTCATCAAGGCCTTGAAAGATAACTCTGGTATACCTAAAACTCTTGGTTTTCACACAATGCTTGTCCACCTGCTTTGAAATTCTAGAAACATTTTGAAATACTAGACCATTGATTATTGACTGGTGCTTCTCACCACATGATTAGTGATTCTAGTTTAATTAAAAATGTGAAACCAGCATTAGGGAATGTGATGATAGCAAATGGTGATAAAATCCTATAAGAGGTATAGGTGAATTGAAATTGTTTGATAAAGTATCTAAGGCATTCTACATGCCCACTTTGCTTCAAACCTGGTTTCTGTTAAAAGGCCACAAATGATTTAAATTGCCATGTTACATTCACCTAATGAAGTTTATTTTCAGGATATTGAGTCAAGTAAGTTGCTTGGCAAGGGTGTAAAAGGGAGACTTGTATTTGCTTGAGGACCTTTCGGCTTCTGATTTATCTTGCTATTTCAATTCGTTTCTCAATTCCTAAAGATGTAATATGGCATGCTAGATTAGGACATCCTCATTCTCGTGCCTTGAACATCCTGTTTAGCATTTCTTTTAAAAGTGATTGTGAGGCTTGTATCTTAGGAAAGCATTGTAAGGTGTCTTTCCTAAATCAATGACCATCTATGATAATTGCTTTGATTTAATTCATTCGATGTATGGACTGCCCTTGTGCATCTAGAGAACAACATAAATACTGTGACATTCATAGATGAAAAATCTAAGTACATGGATCCACCTGTTGCAATCAAAAGATAGGGTGCTTTAAGCTTTTAAAATTTTCAAAACTATGTCACTAACCATTTCAATGTTAAGATTAAGATTCTTAGATCGATAATGGTGGTGAATACACTACAAGCCTTCAAACAACATCTAGCTGCCATGGGATCATCCAACAAACTGTTGAGATGAAGCAATGAAAGACCAAGAAAGATCAAAGGAAGAGCATTGAAGCCAGCAAAGATAATTGAATCTAGGGAATCAAAACAATCCGAGGCTTGGGAACCAAGGAACTAATGTGCAACTAATGTGCCTTATGAAATCAAAGTTGAAGAAGTCCAAGGTGATTAAATAATAGCTGGATGTCGGCAAGGCTGAAGATGAACGTTGGAGTGGTGTGGACCACTTGGTCACATGCTGGTGCAGGCTGAAGAGAGAGGCGTTGGTGCTGTCCTTTCAAAGCCCTCGCATCTCTTCCTCTTTGTTTATTCTTTTCTTTGTCTCCTTTGTGATTGGTCTTTAAATATTGTTGTATGAGCTACTCTTTGGTTAAGCAATCATGAGCTCTTTAGTTGCTTCACTCTCTCTCATGAATTCTCTTATCTCTCTCTCTTGTTCTTGCTCGGTTTCCAGCAAATAACTCTCTTAAATCTCTCTCACATGGTATCAGAGCATTCCAGCTCTTGAGACCTAAATCTCACTATTCTAAACACATTCTTCAGCAAATCTACTCATTTCCACTCTGTTTCTCTTTTATTCTCACCAACAATCTTTTCTCTTTCTCACTGATTTGAATCGAGATGGATATGGACAATGGGAAGGTGAGGTGAAGGTTCAGTTGCTCTCAATGGAGTCAACTATCTACTGGTCAAGGCTAGTTAAGACAGCCTTAGGAGGAAGAGGTCTTTGGTCTCATAGCTGAAGGCAAGTCCTCTAAACAAACCAGCCTAGGAGAGGATGGTAAAAAGTGGTGGCTGATGATGGCAAATGGGATCAGGAGGATCTCATGGTGTTGACTATCATTCAAGGAAGCCTTGATACACCAATCTTGGAAGCTTACTCCTACTGTGAAACTTCCAAGGAGCTATGGGATACTCTACAAAAGGTTTATGGTAACATTTCTAACCTTAGTAGAGTATTTGAAGATGAAAAGCCATTAACTCTCTCCAGCAAGGACTGGGACTTTACCAAACATTTTGGGAAGTTTAGAGCCTTATGGGCAGAGCTAGAGATGTTAAGGCCAGCTACTGTTGATGCAAGTGTTCTAAGCGAAGAGAGCAAGACAAGGTCTTTGCCTTACTCCTCACTGCATCAAGCTACAATGATCTGATTAAGCACATACTCGAGCTGAGAAGTTACCCACTCTTGAAGAAGTGTCTTGAATTCAAAGAGAGCAAGGTCTGTGGATCTATTTGGAGAAGCGAGCTTGTCCTTGGAAACCAAGCTGAAGGTGTTGCAAACAAGGGGTCTTACAAGGAGAAGACAAAGTGTGGTTTTGTGATCATTGCAGAAGAAGGGTCATGGAAGAGACAAATGCTGGATCCGCATCCCCATCTCAAGCCTCAGAAGTTCAGGACTCCTCACAATGATGCAAGAGCTCACTTCTCTGGTGAAATGGAGCCATCCAGTTCCACACACAGAAGAGGCCCGCAGCAGCAAGCTACAAAGCTATGAGTTCTGCGCATGGAGATTTCATCAAAGGTCTGAGATTGATGCACTGATCAAAGCCCTCAAGGAGAACTCTGGTAACACCCTTGGTATCTCTAAATGCATGCATTGATGGTATATCTTTGAATGCTTGAATGCTCAAAACTATGTCACTAACCATTTCAATGTTAAGATTAAGATTCTTAGATCAGATAATGGTGGTGAATACACTAGCAACCTTCAAACAACATCTAGCTGCCCATGGGATCATCCAACAAACTGTTGAGATGAAGCAATGAAAAGACCAAAAGGAAAAGATCAAAAGGCATTGGAGCAAAGATAATTTGAATCTACCTTGGGAATCAAGGCAATCCGTCTGACTTGGGAACCAAGGAACTAATGCAACTAATGTGCCTTATGAAATCAAAGTTGAAGAAGTCCAAGGTGATTAAATAATAGCTGGATGTCGGCAAGGCTGAAGATGAGTTGGAGTGGTGTGGACCACTTGGTCACATGCTGGTGCAGGCTGAAGAAGCGTTGGCGTCTGTCCTTTCAAGCTCCACTCGCAGCTCTTCCTTCTTTGTTTATTCTTTTCTTTGTCTCCTTGTGTCCTGATTTGGTCTTTAAATATTGTTGTATGAGCTACTCTTTGGTTAAGCAATCACGAGCTCTTTAGTTGCTTCACTCTCTCTCATGAATTCTCTTATCTCTCTCTTGTTCTTGCTCGGTTTCCAGCAAATAACTCTCTTAAATCTCTTAATCTCACATGGTATCAGAGCATTCCAGCTCTTGAGACCTAAATCTCACTATTCTAAACACATTCTTCGCAAATCTACTCATTTCCACTCTGTTTCTCTTTTATTCTCACCAACAATCTTTTCTCTTTCTCACTGATTTGAATCCGAGATGGATATGGACAATGGGAAGGTGAAGGTGAAGGTTCAGTTGCTCTCAATGGAGTCAACTATCTGTGGTCAAGGCTAGTTAAGACAGCCTTAGGAGGAAGAGGTCTTTGGTCTCATGTAGCTGAAGGCAAGTCCTCTAAACAAACCAGCCTAGGAGAGGATGGTAAAGAAGTGGTGGCTGATGATGGCAAATGGGATCAGGAGGATCTCATGGTGTTGACTATCATTCAAGGGCCTTGATACACCAATCTTGGAAGCTTACTCCTACTGTGAAACTTCCAGGAGCTATGGGATACTCACAAAAGGTTTATGGTAACATTTCTAACCTTAGTAGAGTATTTGTGAAGAAAGCCATTAACTCTCTCCAGCAAGAGGACTGGGACTTTACCAAACATTTTGGGAAGTTTAGAGCCTTATGGGCAGAGCTAGAGATGTTAAGGCCAGCTACTGTTGATCTTGAAGTGTTTAAAGAGAGCAAAGACAGGTCTTTGCCTTACTCCTCACTGCATCAAGCTACAATGATCTGATTAAGCACATACTGAGCTGAGAAGTTACCCACTCTTGAAGAAGTGTCTTGATTCAAAGAGAGCAAGTGTCTGTGGATCTATTTGGAGGAGCGAGCTTGTCCTTGGAAACCAAGCTGAAGGTGTTGCAAACAAGGGGTCTTACAAGGCAGAAGACAAGAAAGTGTGGGTTTGTGATCATTGCAGAAGAAGGGTCATGGAAGAGACAAATGCTGGATCCTGCATCCCCATCTCAAGCCTCAGAGTTTGGACTCCTCACAATGATGCAAGAGCTCACTTCTGGTGAAATGGAGCCATCCAGTTCCACACACTTGAAGAAGGCATGACAGCAAGCAGCTACAAAGCTATGAGTTCTGCGCATGGAATTTCATCAAGAGGTCTGAGATTGATGCACTGATCAAAGCCCTCAAGGAGAACTCTGGTAACACCCTTGGTATCTCTCTAAATGCATGCATTGATGGTATATCTTTGAATGCTTCAGAATGCTCAAAACTGTCTAAACCACTTGTGATTGATTCTGGTGCTAGTCATCATATGATTAGTGACTTAGAACTGATTAGTAACATTGCTCCAGCAGTGGGTCATGTAATGGTAGCTAATGGTGCAAGGTTCCTATTAAGGAGTAGGAGATCTTAAACTATTTAACAAGGATTCTAAAGCCTTTTACATGCCTACATTCACCTCTAATTTGCTATCTGTTAAAGAGCCACCAATGACTTGAATTGCAATGTTATTTTCCTCTAATGAGGTTTATTTTCAGGATACTGAGACTAGTAGGTTGCTGGGCAAAGGTGTGACAAAGGCGACTTATACTTGCTCAAGGACACTAAGCTTGCTACTGATTTATCTGTTGCTTTAAATTCTATTTCTGATTTCCCTAAGGATGTATTATGGCATGCTAGATTGGGACACCCCATTCTAGAGCCTTGAACATCATGTTGCCTAGTATCTTGTTTAAGTCTGATTGTGAAGCTTGTATCCTAGGAAAGCATTGCAAATCTGTTTTACAAGATCAAGTACTATTTATGAGAGCTTTGATTTGATTCATTCTGATGTGTGGACAGCCCCTTGTGCCTCTAGAGAACAGCATAAGTATTTTGTGACTTTTATTGATGAAAAATCAAAGTATACCTGGATCACATTGCTGCAATCTAAAGATAGGGTGTTAGAAGCTTTTATAAACTTCCAGAATCATGTAACTAACCATTACAATGCCAAGATCAAAATTTTTAGATCAGATAATGGAGGGAATATACAAGCCATTCTTTCAAACAACATCTGGCCAAACATGGAGTGATTCACCAAACCAGCTGCCCATACACACCTCAGCAAAATGGTGTAGCTGAGAGAAAGAATCGCCACCTTATGGAGGTTGCAAGAAGCATGATGTTCCTGTGCCAAAGGTTTTGGGGAGATGCTGTCATGACAGCTTGTTATCTGATCAATAAAATCCCCACCAAAATCCTACAAGACCAGTCTCCACATGAGGTATTGAACAAACAAAACCCTCCATTGATCACCTTGAAGTTATTTGGTTGCTTGTGTTTTGTCTTGATTCCAGGACAACAAAGAAACAAGCTAGAACCAGTACGAGCAATGTTCATTGGGTATTCACCAAACCAGAAGGGGTATAAGTGCTATTCACCAGAAACCAGGAGGGTTCTTATCTCTAGAGATGTGAAGTTTGCTGAGTACAAAGGCTATCATGATGAGAAGAGTTGGGAGGAAGTCAAGAACTTGTCTCAATCAGCTTCAGATAGAGGCAAAGCTTGAGGAGAATCATGGAAAGTATTGGTATAAGCATACCAGTAGAGGGCGCCTACACCACCCACAGGCCAAGACCACTCACCAGATGCTGATGATGATGACTCCAGCTTCTCCTCTTGTTCCTGAGGGGAATCAAACTGAACAGCAGCAACACAAGGGTCCAAGTTCAGTGTCTCATGATCAAGAGGAGCAGCAAGAAGGTTCAGCAGTGGAGCGGGATGATGATGAACAGTCCATAAATGATGAGGAGCAGAATCAGAACCTAACCAAGTTCAGCTAAGGAGAAGTACTAGAATCCGGTATCCTCCTTCTAGCTGGATGAACACAAGGGTGTACTACAATGCAGAGGCAGTAGCTCATCCTATACAAGCAGTGTGCTCCTTGGCTCAGGTATCCTCAAGAACATCAAGCGTTCATTGGAGAATGGATCAGGAGTACATACCAAAGTCATATGATGAGGCTATGGCAATAAAAGAATGGAGAGAATAGTAGGAGAAGAGATGGGTGCTATGGAGAAGAATGGAACCTGGTTTGAAGCTGAACTTCCCAAAGGCAAGAAAGCAGTGACCAGCATGCTGATATTCACAATAAAGTGCCAATGGGAAACCTGAGAGGAAGAAAACCAGGCTGGTAGCAAGAGGCTACACTCAAGTGTATGGTGAAGACTATCTTGAAACTTTTGCACCAGTAGCAAAGCTACACACCATAAGGATCCCTTTCTCTGGCTGTGAATTTGGAATGGGATCTTTGGCAAATGGATGTCAAGAATGCATTCTTACAAGGTGAACTAGAAGATGAAGTATACATCGCCCACCACGGTATGGAAAGCATGGTCAAGCGGTAATGTCTTGAGGCTGAGGAAAGCAATATATGGTCTGAAACAATCTCCAGAGCCTGGTACCACAAACTAAGCTCAACTTGAATGGAAGAGGATTTGTGAAATCAGAAGCTGATCACACCCTTTTACCTTAACCAGCCAGCAAGGGATCATTGTCATTCTCATCTATGTGGATGATATCATCATCACAGGCAGTGATGATAAAGGGAATCAACTCAACCAAAGCTTTCCTAAAGGCAACATTTGACATCAAGGACTTGGGAGAGCTCAAGTATTTCCTAGGGATTGAGATGTGTAGATCAAGGAAGGACTGTTCCTCCCAAAGGAAATACACCCTTGGCGTGTTAAAAGAAGCTGGTGACCTTGGTGGTAGAACAGCTAAAACACCACTTGAAGATGGGTATAAAAGTGATGCGTGGGGGAGATTGAAGACAAGACATATGGAGATGTAAAGCACTATAGGAGGATGGTGGGAAAGCTGATATATCTCACTATCACAAGGCCTGATATATGCTTTGCAGTCAACCAAGTTAACATACAATCCCAAGATGCACCATTGGAGCATGGTTGAAAAGGATTCTAAGGTACCTAGAGAGGCGCGGGCAGGGAATATGGATGGGATGCAATAGAAGCACAGAGATAGTTGGGTATTGTGATGCTGATTGGGCAGGAGATAGAGTGGACAGAAGATCAACCACAGAGGCCTTCATTGGAGGCAATCGGTTACTTGGAAGAGCAAGAAGCAAAAGATAGTATCATGTTCAAGTCGAGAAGCTGAATATAGAGCCATGAGGAAGCTGACCAGTGAGCTAATCTGGATCAGAAATCTACTTCATGACTTGGGCATAGAGACATCATCTCCTATCACCATGCACTGTGATAATCAAGCAGCCATACACATAGCATCCAACGAGTGTCTTCCATGAGAGGACTAAACACATTGAGGTGGACTGCCACAAGGTCAGGCAGGCAGTGGAGCAAGGTCATTCTCATCTATGTGGATGATATCATCATCCAGGCAGTGATAAAGGGAATCAACTCAACCAAAGCTTTCCTTAAAGCAACATTTGACATCAAGGACTTGGGAGAGCTCAAGTATTTCCTAGGGATTGAGATGTGTAGATCCAGGAAGGACTGTTCCTGTCCCAAAGGAAATACACCCTTGGCGTGTTAAAAGAAGCTGGTGACCTTGGTGGTAGAACAGCTAAAACACCACTTGAAGATGGGTATAAAGTGATGTGAGGGAGATTGAAGACAAGACATATGGAGATGTAAAGCACTATAGGAGGATGGTGGGAAAGCTGATATATCTCACTATCACAAGGCCTGATATATGCTTTGCAGTCAACCAAGTTAGCCAACACATGCAAGCTCCCAAGATGCACCATTGGAGCATGGTTGAAAGGATTCTAAGGTACCTAAAAGGGAGACAGGGAATATGGATGGGATGCAATAGAAGCACAGAGATAGTTGGGTATTGTGATGCTGATTGGGCAGGAGATAGAGTGGACAGAAGATCAACCACAGGCTACTGCACCTTCATTGGAGGCAATCTGGTTACTTGGAGAGCAAGAAGCAAAAGATAGTATCATGTTCAAGTCTGGCTGAATATAGAGCCATGAGGAAGCTGACCAGTGAGCTAATCTGGATCAGAAATCTACTTCATGACTTGGGCATAGAGACATCATCTCCTATCACCATGCACTGTGATAATCAAGCAGCCATACACATAGCATCCAACAGTGTCTTCCATGAGAGGACTAAACACATTGAGGTGGACTGCCACAAGGTCAGGCAGGCAGTGGAGCAAAGGATCATACTTCCATGTTATACAAGGAGTGAAGATCAATTGGCTGACATTTTCACCAAAGCTGCTAGCATCAAGGTTTGCGAGTTCATACACCCTAAGTTAGGACTGTGGACCTCTCATCTCACTGATTCTTCCCTTCATGAAGTGTTCCTCTTTTCCTTAGCTGGGGTTTTGTCCCATGAGGTTTTACCTAGCTAAGTTTTAATGAGGGAATGCTTCATGATTTCAAACTTGACTTGTTCCACATAGTCAAGCTTGAGGGAAGTGTTGAGATGAAGCAATGAAAGACCAAGGAAGATCAAAGGAAGAGCATTGGCCAGCAAAGATAATTTGAATCTACCTTGGGAATCAAGGAACAATCCGTCTGACTTGGGAACCAAGGAACTAATGTGCAACTAATGTGCCTTATGAAATCAAAGTTGAAGAAGTCCAAGGTGATTAAATAATAGCTGGATGTGGCAAGGCTGAAGATGAGCGTTGGAGTGGTGTGGACCACTTGGTCACATGCTGGTGCAGGCTGAAGAGAGCGTTGGCGTCCCTTTCAAGCTCCACTCGCAGCTCTTCCTTCTCTTTGTTTATTCTTTTCTTTGTCTCCTTGTGTCCTGATTTGGTCTTTAAATATTGTTGTATGAGCTACTCTTTGGTTAAGCAATCAACGAGCTCTTTAGTTGCTTCACTCTCTCTCATGAATTCTCTTATCTCTCTCTCTTGTTCTTGCTTTCGGTTTCCAGCAAATAACTCTCTTAAATCTCTTAATCTCACACAAACCAGTTGCCCTTACACACCTCAACAAAATGGTGTGGCTGAGAGAAAGAATAGGCACTTAATGGAGGTAGCCAGGGCATGATGTTCCATGGTAATGTGCCAAAAGATTTTGGGGAGATGCAGTAGTTACTGCCACTTACCTTATCAACCGCACCTACAAGAGTGCTTCAAGATGCCACTCCATATGAGGTACTGACCAAAACCAAACCTAAAATAGATCATTTAGTGTGTTTGGGTGTGTGTGCTGTCTTAGTTCAGGAGAACTCAGAAACAAGTTAGAGGCCAGAAGCACAAAGGCAATGTTTATTGGGTATTCAACACATCAGAAAGGGTACAAATGCTATGTTCCAGCCACTAGGAGGTGTTAGTCTCCAGGGATGTCAAGTTCATAGAATCAACAGGCTATTATGAGGAGCAGAGTTGGGGAGAACTCAAGGATCTATCTCAATCTGCCTCAGACAGAACCAACAACTTGAAGTAATCATGGAAAGGCTTGGCATCAGTTTACCAAGGGACCAGAGAAGGTCAGGAAGGAACCCACACACAAGCTGTAGAAGAGGCAGTAGAAGATGTGGAAGTTCCTCATCCTGATCATGAGGGGTAATGGAAATGATGAGCAGTCTCGCCAGCTCAACCTGAAAGACAACTCAGTAGTTCATGATCAAGATGAGATACAACCAGAATCAGACACTGAGAGATTCAAGTGGAGGAGCCAGACCATGGAAATGAAGCAGAACCTGAGCAGATACAGCCCTTGAGAAGGAGCACCAGGATCAGGAGACCAGCTTGGCTGGATCAACAGTATACTTCATGCTGAAGGCTGTAGCTCATCAACCAGTGCTGTTTGCCGCTTGCCAACTATCCAGAAGAGCATCAAACATTTATCAGTGAGTTGGATCAAGAATATATTCAAGGACATATGAAGAAGCTATGCAACATGAGGAATGGAGCATCAGTTGGAGATGAGATGGGAGCCATGATCAAGAATGACACATGGTTTGAGACAGCCCTTCCCAAAGGAAAGAAAGCAGTAACCAGCAGGCTGTTATATACAATCAAGTATGGAGCCAATGGCAAGCCAGAAAAGAGGAAGACAAGATTAGTGGCAAGAGGGTACACTCAGGTCTATGGTGAAGATTATCTGACACCTTTGCACCAGTGGCTAAGCTGCACTATAAGGATCCTCCTATCTCTTGCTGTCAACCTTGAGTGGGATCTATGGCAGATGGATGTGAAGAATGCTTTTCTTCAAGGAGAGTTGGAAGATGAAGTCTACATGAGACCACCTCCTGGCCTAGAAGATATGGTGAAACCAGGAAATGTCTTAAGACTAAAGAAGGCTATCTATGGTAAGCAATCTCCAAGAGCCTGGTACCACAAACTAAGCACAACACTCAATGGGAGAGGTTTTGTGAAGTCTCAAGCAGATCATTCTTCTTCACACTGACCAGCATCCAAGGCATTGTAGTCATCTTGGTGTATGTGGATGATATCATCATCACTGGTAATAACCAGGAAGGTATCTCCTCAACTAAAGCTTACCTTAAAACAGCCTTTGATATTAAGGACCTGAGAGTTAAAGTACTTCCTGTGGATTGAATTGTGCCGATCCAAGGAGGGCCTCTTCTTATCCCAAAGGAAGTACACACTTGATATTTTAAATGAGGCAGGAGATCTTGGAGGTAGACAGGCCAAAACACCATTAGAAGAAGGCTACAGGTAAGCGAGAGGGGGAGTATGATGCAACCCTTCACTGATGTCAAGAAGTATAAGAATGGTGGGAAGCTCATCTATCTCACTATCACTGCCAGATGTGTGTTTTGCTGTGAACCAAGTAAGCCAGCATATGCAAGCCCCAAGATACATCACTGGAATATGGTGGAGAGAATCTTGAGATACTTAAGAGCAGCACCGGTCAGTGGAGTATGGATGGCGGTAACAAGAACACTGAGGTTGTGGGGTATTGTGATGCTGATTGGGCTGGAGATAGAGTGGATAGAAGATCAACTACAGGCTATTGCACCTTTATTGGAGGGAATCTAGTCACATGGAAAAGCAAGAAGCGAAGGTGGTGTCTTGTTCAAGCGTCGGGAGAGTATAGATCAATGAGAAAACTTACAAGTGAGCTCATATGGATCAAGGGACTGCTGAAAGACTTGGGGATTGAAATCACTACACCAATGACTATGCATTGTGACAACCAGGCTGCCATACACATTGCATCCAACTCAGTCTTTCATGAGAGGACAAAGCACATAGTAGACTCCACAAGGTGAGACAAGCCGTGGAACAGCAAGTGATTCTTCCATGTTATACTGAAGTGAAGATCAACTTGCTGACATCTTCACCAAGGCAGCAAACATCAAGGTCTGTGAGTTCATTCATCCTAAGCTTGGACTCATAGATCTCACATGTCACTGATCCTCTCACCATGAAGTATTCTACTTTTTCCTTTGCTTGGTTTTATCCCAAGTGGTTTTTCCAAGTAAAGGTTTTAATGAGGGAATGCTTCATAGTGTCCAAGCTTGATCAAATCCTATTATCAAGCTTGAGGGGAGTGTTGACATGAAGCAAATAAGAGATTCAATATCAGACATGAACCTATAGAAGGCATTGATGAAGAGAGCAAGGCAAGACACGCTTGTGGTATGATCAAAGAACTACTTCCGCATAAGTTATGATCACTCAACCTACCGTGGCTTGCAAGACAAGAGAAAGACTTAGCCTAAGAGGAAACAGTATTTAAATGAGCTAGAAGTGTGGAGCATGTCGACACAAGAGTAAGAGAGACGTTAGGGAAGTGTCACTGGTGGACTTAAGGAGAATCGAGGAGAGAAGCGTTGTGAAAGGTCACTTTCTCCAGCTTAACGAGCCCTGACCGAGAACTCTCTCCCATTTGTTTATTGCTCATTGTACTATCTCTTAATTGTTTACAAATCTAACTTGCTGCTTACATTCTGTATCCATCGATAGTGAAAACCTCT
>JAAMPC010000232.1:0-48747 GCA_016771965.1 Brassica carinata
AACCGCTCAGCTTTACATCCTTTGTTTGTTTCTTGATACTCACATTCACCAAAGCCTAGAAGATCATTTAGATGACATTAGTTTGTTACGTCACGCATTAAGGAGAAAAAAACAAATGAGTCTCAAAACTGGCCCATTTCATTTTGTAAGTTACTCAAGCCCTAAAGGCGATCATTCAGATGACACTAGTTTGTTTGCTTTTTCTGCCCACCTAGTTTGACACTTCCCTATTCTTTGTTTGTTTAATAGTCTCACATCTTTTCATTGCTCCCTAACCCCTTCTATCTTCACGGTTATACATCTTGTAAGTTTTTATTTTGTTTGACTAAAATACGTATTTTCAGTTTTCTATGCATACTGAATGTGTAATGTATTCATACCAGTTTAGGCAGTCATGCAAGAAACATTAGGGGGATGTATATAAATATAGTGTTTGAAGATTTGATTTGAAATGAGTTTTTAGATGGTTTTGTATGAATTGGAAAGCTTAGTATGCTTTATATTAAATCATTTTCACCTAAAACCATGCTATTTATTTATTTTTTAATTAAAAAACTTCATCCGAACACTATTAAATCACTTACAAATTTTCAAAACTCACAAATTAATATATTTTCAATAATGGTAGATTTCAAAATACTTTATCAAATTTTATCAAATGTCAAATTCAATAACAATAAATTTTAAATGAGTTTTAAATAACATTAAATTTTTGTTATTTTAATACAAATCAACTTAAATCATACCCTTAAGAATAGTTTACACTTTGTTGAATTAGAAGAAGCGCTAATTTAAACTATAAAATATACGATTATATTTTGATAATATAAAACGAATAGGTTAGTATAGAACTGTTGTATTCAGCTGTCATAAAACGTTTATATACATACAGAAATACCAATTTGATTATTATAGTCTTTCTAGATTCTTTATTTTGCCAGACAAAAAAAAATTTCCACTATTATAAACTTACAAAAGTGGGATAATAAATTCTTTATCTGAAAATTATTAAAATTTCAAAATACAGCCCATATACATCTCCAAAATTGACAGAAAAACAGAACACAACCTTTTAGTTGCTACCAAAAGAACAGAACACAACCTTTTAGTTGCTACCAAAAGAAAACAATCGTGTATTTCCAGGGATAGAATTAGAAATTAGGATCAACAAAGAGAAAAAAAGAGACCAAAAAGTTGAAAATTCGAATCTAAATAGGTGGTGAACGTGGAAAAAATCAATTAAAACTATACTAGAAAAGAAATGTTAAACACTAAGCTAAACCGCGTCAGAGCCGTAAGGTTCAAGATTCTTCTTCTCATCATCCTTAATCTCACTGAATCTTGACTTCTTGTCCAAAGGAGAAGAAGAAGAAGAAGACGAAGCCTTAAGAGACTGGCCTCTCGTGTTAAGGTAAGTGTACAACGACGTCCCAATAATCGCCACAACAGCACCGCAAACGCTAACCACACCACTATTCGACCCGAATATGTAGAAGTTCCCAAGGAGGAGGACACAAGTCTTGAACTGTCCCAGGACAACGTGCGTGATCGCAGAAGTTGCTCTGCAGACAATGGACAGAACATACAATAAGTCTTGCGTTCTGACCACACTAACATTACATGAAAACGGTTAGCTCACCCGAGAGCTAAGGCTCCAGACCACTGAAGAAAGAAACCGAGCTGAAGCGAAAATGGCGGAGGTATTGGCAAGGCTCCAGTCGAAGGACAGAGCTCCTGGTGGATCCAAGAAGGGGATCATTGATACTAGAAACAAGAGAGTGATTGGTGTTGTCTTCCACATCAACCTGTTCATTTCATAAAGAGAGATGTTGGTTGACACAAGGAGGAATAAAATTAAAAATATGATTTTGATTAACAACATACGCTAATGCGGTCCAGTTCTCTCGTTGCTGCATGTTTGACCATAAGATTTTGTTGGTAGCGCTAGGTATGATCCATGCTAAAGCCACACAAGCACCAAACAGACTAAACTGTAAATCTGTTACAGTCGCAACCGCAACTCCTACAGATACAACTGTAAGTGCAACCACCTGACAAATAAAAAATAACATCAGCCGCACGCAAGGTTAGTTATTATACCACAAAGTCTTTCTCTTTAGTCCTTAATTCTATAAACTCTAGTCATAATGGATCAATGCAAAGCCAATTAATTAAAATTTCACACCTTTTTGTAATTGCACCCTACCAAAAATGTGTAACTAATTTTAAGAGAGAAATTCTTAGGTACCTTCATGAAAGAAACTCTCTTTCTATACCACAAGAACTCTGCAAACACAATTGAAGGTGTGACCGCGATTTTCGCCATCTGGTAGAATCCAACACTGTTATACTTGAGGCTAACATTAGCGAGACCAGTAGAGAGCGACATAACAATGCCGAGAGTGTAGAGAGAAAGAGAGGATGACTTCGAGGAAGGAGGTGGAGCGGGGAGAAGGGAGAAAGATTTGAGAAGAGCCATTAGTAGATAAGCTACAATGTAGTGGATGAATGTGAGGAACACTGGGAACTCAAAGCCTATGTTTTTAAGCACCTGTAGAAAGCAAGAAAAACAATTACTTTGATGAACTTCAGAAAAGAGTTTAAGAAAATGAGAGTTACCCATTTGTTCATGAAGATAATGCTAATAGCAACGAAGAAGTTGAAAGTGAGAGCAACAGTTGGACCACAGATACGGTGTGACTGCTGTTGTTGTTGTTGTTGTCTCTTTGGAGTTTCCGGTGAACGGAATCTGTTGAATAAAGATGCTCGCAAGTCCTCCAGTGCTTTGCCTATTATTGGGATATGATTCAAAATCAACACTCAGATTATTGTTCTTAATTTTAGTAATTGAAACCCTAAAATCAGAGAGAGTTAACCTTTTCACCAGCATCACTGTCTTTGCGTTTGAGAATCTTCTTCACATCTTTGCCAAGCCAAGAGCTAATCATCATCTTCGGTGATACTAACATTGTCTCCTCTTTTAAGTAGTTTCTCAGATTCGGAACTCACTCACGCGCCTGAGAGGAGAGGAGAGATAATCAGAACTGACCCATCATAGCTATGGGGGAAATCGAAATAGGGTCTCACTCTCTGTTTCGATTGATGGGAGTAATTCGAGTCTCTCCCTCACTCAGATTAAGAATTTTTCGGAGAGAAGACGACAAGAAAGAAGAGACAGATGGAGAGAAACACGTGGCGGTAATAACGGGAGGATGGAGATTGATAAAAGGAGAGACTTTGTGTGTGTTGTTTGTCTAGATTTGGAGCAAATCACGGTTCTTCACCGACATTATTAAGAGAGAACAGAGAACGATGTCTCTCTACTAAAGAAGGAGAGTTGAGTAGAGTTCGTAGAGTAAACGCGCTTCTCTCTGTACATTTCACGCGTGATTTTTTTAACCTTTTTTAATTTAAAAAAAAACTGATTATATATATTTATGGACCGAATCATTAAAGGGGTGAGTCGACAGAAAAACAAAAGACCGACTGTGTTTTTTTTTTTTTTTTAACCACTAAAACTTTATTAGATTAAATTGTATAAGGATAATACAAGAAAGAAATTAACCAAACAGGAGGAATATGATAAAACATTGATAAACTAGAATGATGAATAGCATTTTTAGCGATAGCATCGGTAGCTTGATTCCTCTCTCGTTCACCACATCCAATGAGCTATCAGGAGAAGTTGCATCCAATGACCGAATATCACATAATAGATTTCCCAAATCCACATTCTCTTTAACTTGGTTGATAATGTTACAAAGCTCGATGTTATCTCCTTCAAACCAAACCCTTCTCCATCCTCGAATCGAAGTTTGTTGAAGAGCTACAGGAAACCTAAAGCTTCCCCTTCCAGCGATGTTTGCACTTTCTGCATTTGCACACTACCAGCTTCCAAAACTTACCCTTATCATCTCTTACTAACCAACCAACACCAGCCAAATCATTTCGAGGAGCAGTATAGTCAAATTACATTTAACCCATTTCATTGGCGGAGGTTCCCATCTTGAAGACTTGATAGTTTGTGCGTGGCTTTCAGCATTTGTTAGAACAACATTTCTAAACCATTCAGTATTAGCATCAATAGCTCTCGAAGATCTTACATGGGATGAACATTTCTTTTCTTAAAGACATACTCATTTCTAGACTTCCAAAGTAGCCGAGAGAATCCAAAATACCAAAAGTCTATTACTTTCACTCTCGATAAAGACTTCATAAAATCAAATAGTGCTTGTAAATTCTCTTCCAAGTTAAGCGTAAAGACATGATAAGGTAAGATACTGAACATCTCCACATAGCGGTTGCATGAGGACATGTAAACAAGACATGATTAATTGTTTCCTCATCTTGGCAGCATCTCGACATGTAGGATCAATATTAATACCACGAGTACACAACTTTGTGTAAGTAGGAAGAGCTCGAAACAACTCTCCATAAGAATTGTTTGATCTTTGGTAGAATATTCGGACTCCAAATATTTCTCTTAATTTCCAAAGAACCTTCGGTCAACAATTACTTCTCCATCATGATAGAAGTGGGTAGCTGTCCAATAACCCGACTTAACGGTATATCTCATATCCCTCGTGAATGGCCAAACCAATTTATCTTACGTAGCAAATCTGACAACTTTATCTTTAATACTTGATGAACATCCGCTGGTTGAAGATATTGTTCTAACAATGGCCTATTCGGGAATAAGTTTCTGTATCAATAAGCTCTTCTACATTCATGTTTTATTATAAGAAACTTGGATCACTTTCTTGAGGAGGGATCACCGGAGCCAATGATCGAGCCACACGTTTGTACTTTTTCCATCACCTATCGAACACGAAGCCCCTGTTGAAGTAGTTCTTTCCTACTTGTATAGACTTATAGCCATAAGAGGCATGCTTAAGATTCAAGACTGTAGAAATGTCGCCGAATGATGATATCTTCCTTTATATAGTCTAGCAAGAAGAGAGTTAGGATTCGCCACAATCTCCAAGCCTGCTTAGCAACAGCTTTATTAAAGCTGTAAAGGTCTCAAAACCCATACCTCCCTCTTTTTAGGTAGACATAATCTCTTCCAAGATACCCACGATATTTTCCTTCGTTCATCTCCCTTTCCCCACCAAAATTCAGACAATGTCGCATTAATCTCATCACGGATAGTTTTGGAAGAAAACAACTCATTGGATAGACTGGTTTGGCTTGCAAAAGCGGACTTGATTAATACCTCTTTACCGGAGAAGCTGGTTTTGCCATTGTGAAGTTACAGCTTTGATACTCCGAGCAATACCTTCAAAATCTTTGACTTTGCTTCTACCAAATTGCTCGAAGTCCTAGATATTTACCCTCCACCAATAGTATGAATGTTCAAAATATTCTGAATTTGAACTCTCTTAATATGATCCACTCGTGTACCAAATATAATCGAAGATTTCTCCAAATTTACTTTTGACCGGATGCCTTCTCATACTTATTGAATATCAGCCATGCATCATTATTATCCTCATTTGCTTGGCGAGAAGAATAAGGAATCATCCGAAATAATAGATGAGAAATCTCAGGACAACACTAGCTAATCGCATTCCTTGAAAATGATTTACTCTTTGAGCTTGATCTATCATCGAGTAAGAGCTTCGCGGATGAGAAACAAATATGGAGATAAAGTATCACCTTGGCGTATACCTCTAGATGGTTTGATCTCCCGAATGGTGCTCCATTAATCAATATCAGTAGGTAACGGATGTTACACAAGACATAATCCAAGAAACATAGATCATATGAAAACCCATCTTAAGCAAAATAGCTTGAAACCTCCACTCTACTCATGTAGCTTTACTAATATCGGTCTTGATTGCCATGTATCTTCGAGCTGTCCTTCTTTGATTTCAAAGCACTTATCAACTCATGAGCCACTAAAATGTTGTCGAAATTTGTCTTCCAGGAACAAATGCAGCTTGTGAGTCAGAAATTATTGCTTCCAAGCACCTCTGAAGCCGTATACCCAACACCTTCGAGATCAATTTATAAGCCACAGAACATAAACTTATAGGTCGATAATCACACATACTTATAGCCTCAGGGAACTTAGGGATAAGACATATATTAGTATGATTAATCCCTTTATCCATCTCACCAGTCTCAAAGAATCTCTTAACCATCGACATACATCCGGTCCAATTGAACTCCAAAGCGATGATAAAAGGCTGCAGTAAAACCATCACGGACCGGAGCTCGGTCCGCCCAATCAAATTCAGCGATTCTTGAATCTCTATATCTGTCACCGGCTCTATTAGTTTTTCATTCATCTCCATTGTCACCTTTGGCTGGAAATTAGGTAAACAATCATCAAGAGGTATTGTAGGAGATGAAGAGAACATGTCATTGAAATAGTTTTCAGCAACTTGGGCTATGGTTTCTTCCTGATAGTGTAGAACTCCATACTTGTCTCTTAACTTTGAAATTTTATTCCTACTCTTCTTCATCTTAGTGACTCCATGATAGAACGGTGTATTACGATCACCAAGATTTAACCACCGATTTACGCTTTTCAATTTCGGTATTCTTCCTCATCTCATATGCGATTAAGTTTACCACGAAGCTCATGAATATGTTCGTAGACACATTGATATCAGTCATAGCTTGATCTAATAATCCACGAATCTCGCTATCACGGACAGCGAGTTGGTTTTATTGTTCCTTTTCCAGTTGATTATCTCACCACGACAATGACCAAGTTTTGATTCCATTCTCGAAAAACTTCATGCGATCCCAAGCCTCATTAACCAAATCCACAAAATGCTGGTCTGCATACGGTCTCTTATCATAACAGAAAAACCTTTCGCGACGACGATGCTTATAATCAATGGAGATGATCATCGATTATGGTCGGACTCAATGATTTCCAAATATTCATTACCGAAGCGGAAATTTATTCAGCCAGCGGTGTTAACCATGACTCTATCCAAACAACACTCTATAATCTCCTTTCTTCTACGACCAACCCAACTAAAAGGGTTTCCGAATACTTTAAATCTTTAAAATCGCATATCCGGATCATTGTATTAAAGCTCGAAAACTTGATACATTTCGAACTTCGCCCACCTTTCTTCTCATCGGGTTTAGTCATTTCATTACAATCACCACACATCATCCAAGGGCCTAATCGAGTTGTTGCTATTCTCAAGTTTCTCCCATAGATTATGTCTTTCTTTGAATTGGATGACCATAAACACAAGACAAGTAAAACTGAAAGCTTTGATATTCAATAAGCAAATCCACAAGACGAGAATCAGGAAATACATGAAACAGAGGAAAGACTTCCAAAATACAGCTAAACCACCACTTAAACCTCTGGGGAACAAGGATCATATGATCAAAACCAAGATAAACTCTACATCTCTAACGTAATTGTTATCTTGCTTGGTTTCAATCAGGAACAACAAGTCCGGATGATACATTCTCTGCATCTCCTTTAGGCGTCGAACTGTCAGTGTTGTCCCAAACCTCGACAGTTCCACACCTCAACTCTCATGGTGAAACTGGTGGAACCGGGCCCACCGCGCCTCTGTCGATCTGTGAAGTATCATCCTGATCCTGATCATGCCCATAAGTTTCCTGCAACTGATGAAGAGCATTGAATTCTGCAGACATTCTCATCTTACCAACTGGAAACTTATCAATAGTCTCCTCATTAAACTCCTCTCGCCCGCTACCCAAACAAGAGTTAGACAATAAAGAAGTCGACCATTACCTTCCATGTTCGATCACGCTCCTCCCGGAGAAGCGAACCATCTTGCTTAATATCAATATCTTCGTACTGCGGGCTTCCCATTCTAAGATAGCATGGTCAGCATCCTCATCGATTCAATCTCGGTTCGCATTTGGATCCGTTTCTTCGGCCGGCGATCGATGAGAAGAGCTTCCTTCCTCGAAGAGCATCAATAAAATCATTCCTACGCTTCATTCTAACTGGCCCACCCTTCTTTCATACTCTCTCGAACTACCTCCAGGGGCATTAGACCAGAAATTTTGCATAAGAGCAACAAAGGACCGGAAGAAGAACCTCTGTCGATTCGTTTACTTCTTATGAGGCATCTCTAGATCATCTTGTTGCTCACGGATCTCCATTCCAAGATATCTTGAGTTGTTAGCATCATGACCTCCATCATCTTCGCACCTCCTCTCCATTATGCGGATCATCACCAGCATTATCTTCCTCCATCGATGCCCTCCTCGAGCACTCACCGAGTCATGTGTGATCATACCACATTGATCGCAAAGCCTTTGAGACGCCAGAAGCGAAACTTCAACAGTATTAATTCTGGTGAGAATTGGAAATTCCTCTTGAATTTGAGAGGTTTTGACACATCCTGTTAAAGGCACGAACAAACTCAACCGCGGCATTCACTTACGGATTGAAATCTACCTTCATGACCTCTCCCATCCTATCACCAATATTTCGGATAACCGGTTCGAAAGATACTCAAAGGAATACCTCGATCGGACCCAGAATGGAATATGGTTGAGATCACGATCATCCATTCCAGCATTCCATCGAGTCATGATCAGCATTCGTTCATTAACCGCCCATGGACCCCTTTCCAACACCGATGATAACATCTCCTCCGATGGGAAAATGAATTGAAACTTCCTTCTCTCAACAATCCGTCCATTAATGAGACCAGGAACACCCCACATCTTTGGTAATGCTGACAAGAGTGCCCGAATGTTCTGCCGTTTGCATAGATGGTCTACCCATCAACGAGAACTGGTTCACCCTACGAGCCTCAGAGCAAACCGCCGCCGATAAGACCACCGGAGCATCATCAATACCAAGATTCAAATCCTGAATTGCCCTTCTCAGATTATCCGCCATGATCGAAAGAGAGTAATCAAAACGATAAAGATATAGGATTTGAGTCGAGAGTTTGTACAGAGGACATGGCAAGATATCCCCATATATATTCTCCAACTCACGCCATAAACTTCCGGTAACTGCTTCATCGTGGTGAAGAAAACTCCCCACTACGGAGATAAAGGAATCATGGGTGTAGATCGGAAGAAACCACCCCACTACCAGATCAATGTGTAAAATAACAGATCTGAATTCTTCAAATGAAATCCAGAGAAATAACCGCTTAATCGCCTTTGCAATCGCCATCTTTTTTCCTCAAAGAGACAAATCGTTCCACCGACTGTGTTTATTTTGGCTTTTCGTCGAGTGATTTCCGTGTCCGATAATAGACTAAATATGGGATGGACCTGACTTGAGTGTGTGGGACCCAGAACCTTGCGGTTTCTAACGGTTATTTACCGTTCGTTTCGATCGATGTTTATCCTTTAGTGTGTAGATAGATAGACTTCATCCTAGTGTTTGGGCCAGTCTAAGGCCTCAATTTAATTTTAATTCCATTTTTTCCTTGTTACTACTACTACTACACAATAATATTATTATTATCGATATCATTCTAAGTTGACAAATATCTAAAATTTTCACTACGCGAGCCCAACATAACAAGGCCTTTTTCTTTGCCCATAACATAAGTACTGCAAAAGCGTCACCAATGGCATGGATGATAGATTGCTCGGCTCCACAACGGTGACAAACTGTGTTTTGCAGGACACCTCGCTTCTGCAAGTTCTCGTATTTGGGAATATTCCGCTAAATCAGGCTACTATGATGCTCATTTACTTAAATTCCAATAGACTTCAACTCTTGGAAATGGATAACTAGGATTTGAAGAAATTTATATGGAATCCTCCATTATCCCCCTAAGATCAAATTCTTCCCACGGAAAATGGCTCAAGACTCATTATCTACTGGTCAGCCTAGGATGCTAGGTCTGATCGAAAGAATGTGCGATGCTAACTCCGGAAAGAAACTTCTCAACATATAGAATGTGCGATGCTAACTCCGGAAAGAAACTTCTCAACATAAAGAATAAGATATAAAAAATAGTAGCTCGTAAAGTTTTATTATGCAAGAAATGTAATGAAAAAAATTCATAATAAAGCTTTATAATTAAGATACTATTTTTTTGTAACTTAATTAAGCTACTATTTTCATATCTTTATCTATATTCTTAAGCTCATTTGAGCACAAATCCTTTGCTTTCAAACTACTTTCAGTGAGCATCTAACTCTAGTACAAATACAAAATATGTAGTCTCCTCTTTATGAATATCAGTTTAGAGATTTGACCTTGAAGACAGTCTAAAGTTTTTTTCTTCCTTTACATTTCTTGCATATATTTTTATTTACCAAAGCTACTATATATTTTTATTTTATTTTCTATACTGATAATTTTCTATACTGATAAAGTGATAAGCTTATTTGAGCACAGATCCTTTGCGTTCAAACTACTTCCAGTAAGCATCTAACTCTGGTACAAATACAAACAATGTAGTTCTGCCTATGTTCCAAAAAAAAAACGATGTAGTCCCCTGTTATGTATTAACCAAACATTTGGTGTGTGAGCCCAAACTGATTGGTTTAGGCATAGCCAAGGTTCTGTATTCGGATATCTATATATATATGCCTTATTAAGTTTGGGCCGATGCTTAATTGATTCTATTTTCACAACGCAAGAAACCGAAATATTGTTTTGAACATAAAAAAAATTTAAACTTATAGTCTTCGATTATCACCATCATCTTCTGGTTTGCCATATAGCTTCAGGTGTACTTAAAACTTAAAAGAATAAAAGAAACTTGTTGAGAAATCATCATCTTTTTGTACGTGTTGTTCTCGCGGTCTCTCTTTTGATGCTTTTTTAAAATCCATTTGAGATGGTTAAAGAAGCTAATATGGTGATTCTATACTGAGAAATGATTTTCAAGGTCAGGGCATGGATGTTCGAAAAGAGATGTAAGCTTCGGGATTTACTCATACCATCAGACTAGCTCATGTGTTACAAATATGATTTTTATAATATAAAGTCTAGCGTTGGGTTTCTGTTGATTTTCTTGGATCTCGTGATTTGTGTTTGCTGATGCTAACTAAAGTTATCAGCTGATGATCTCTATTTCACGTTGTATGTGTGTTTGTGAAGTGAAATTCAAAAACAAAGTATACTAACTAACCGGAAAATCTTGAACCGAAGCCTAGACTAGTCTCCAAAACATATGTAAAATGCATGATAATTTAAGGCATTTATAGTGATTAGCAATGATTATGACATTGGATTGTTACAATTTTTATCTTCCAGCAATATAAAGTTCGCGTAAGTTATAAAAAAATAAAAAATAAAGTTCGCATTGTTTATGATTTTAGAAATTTATTTCTTTTTAAGATAGAAAATTGATGGACAACTCCTCTTGTCAATATCAAATTCAAATTTACTAGTTAGATGACTGGTTATGCCTTGTTCCACACGTGAATTTGATGATGTCAACATTCTAAATGTATACAAGTATCCGAACACCTTTTTATCAGAGATTTCTCACAAAATTTTCAACACCTTATATCAAGAAATTCTTTGGTAGAAGCATGCTTTGAAAGAACATGAAAACTGAAACTCTGTTGGCTAAAAAAGAAGAATACAAACTTTTATATATATATATATGCAGCCTTTTACAGCCTGTAATATTTGACGGGAAAGATAAATATTGAGTTTGTTTCTTGATGCGGCTCAGAAAGAAATACGATTATGGCCCACGTTCGTATACAATTTCTTCTAAGTGGTTTTATGGGTCCCTAGTTTTATCAATATACTACGTGCTTTGTTTTCTCTAATAACTAGGCTCTAAAACTTGGTGACCATGTTAAAGAAAAAAAATGATGAATTCTCTGTTCCTTAAATTTTATATCAATAAGGTTGAATTTTTGGTCAAAGTATTGACAAGAGAATCTCACATTTTTCAATTTAATTCCTTATGGAAAAATGAATTTATAAAGAAAAATTTCCTCTTCAATTCTGATAAAGAACAAAATGAACAAAAATAGTATTTTGTTTATTTTTTCATATATCTAGTGGTCACCAGTCTAAGTCCTAGATGTTTTCCTACCATGTGCATAAATAAAAAAATTTAAATTTAAATTATATTTTAAAATAAAATTTTGATTATTTTTAGATTTCATTATTTGCTTATAATATATGTTTATATATATATATTGTTTATCTATTTCTTCTTCTTAAATATACTAAATGAAATTTTACAAAATTAAGAGAAATTTTTTTCAGGTATATAATTATCAAAACGTAAAACTATATAATATTTCTAAAATTTTGTATATATTAAGAAAAATATCATTGATATTGGGATTAGAAAATTACAATTTAAAAAAAACTGCATAAAATTTTGAAGAATTGTTTTAGTAATAAAATTATATAATTATAAAAAGAATTAAATAATATTTCAAAAATGATAAAATATTATTATATTTCTTCCACTATTATATTATTTATTATTTTATTAATGATGATCCATAAGTTATTTTCATATTCTAAAAACTTACCAAAAATAAATCAACATCAGTTCTAAATATTAGTGTCACAATTAGCTTTAAACCATGTCATTATTATTAGTATGTCATGTCATTATTTTCTTTCAAAATCAAAGTGGTGATAACTAATAGTAAATTACTTCTCAAATAATGCTTAGAGAATGTTCAGGATACATCGGTGTTCTAAAATCGGTCTGGCCTTTATCTGGCGTCTAGGCTATACGATTATGCGTAGTACGTTTTCCATGATATACAATATTTTATGGATTTATATAATTCGGACATAATAGCGTTTAAGCGGATATTATGCGGTCTACAGACGTCTGGCGGATTTTGAACAATAATACTCAAAAAATATTATTAGTATTATTATTATATTATATTAATGTTATTATTTATATTAAATTTATTTATTTTATGTGTTTATATGATTGTAGATATTAGTTTAATTATTGCAAAATCATTTTAAATTTGTCATCTTTATATATTTAAAATGATTTTAATGTTTATAATTTAAGACTATTTATATATGTTAAACTATATACTTATACAAAAATGTATTTTAAACATATTCATGTTCATTTTTAAAAACTAATGTATGTATATTAATTTTATATTTATATTTTGTATAAAATTATATATCCAGATATACCCGTTTAGCGTCCGCCTATCTTTGACTAGGCTATACACTCATCTCCGCGTAATGGCGCAGGCATTTTAGAACACTGGGATACATACTTTTAAGTTTTAACATTAATAGAAATGTGGTTTAATAGTATATTTAGAATTAAATTCGGCTATCGGTAACTTAGTGTAGAACTGGCATGCATATTATTAAAACTGTTATGGACCTTAATGAGAATCAGAAACCTAAAGTTTTATGGTTAGATAAAGATAAAAGAATATATACAAGATATCATTTACACAATCTATAGATAAGAACTGTTTCATTTGTTTTCACTAGAAATATAAGAGCAGCTTTAGTCCAAAAAATAATATATATATATATAAGAGCTGCTTTTTTTTTTTTTTTTTTGAAAACATAAGAGCTGCTTATAACCCCCAAAATATAAGAGCTGTTATTTCTTTTCCCTGTATTTATTTTCTTTTGAAATGTTCAGAACATACAGTTTCAGTTCTGACTTAAAAGTAAACTAGAACTTGACCCTGGCCGAGGTGGTATTTATTTTATTTTTTATTTTTTTTGCTTATACCAATGATGAATTTGTAATAGTTAGTTTTATACATTGAGTTTTTTTGCATTTTTATTAACAATCAAATGTGTCACGAATATTTAGTATTATATAAAGAATACGGAAATAAATAAAAAGATAGATAATGATACATTATATATGAAATATATTATTCAATTTCGATAATTTCAAATATGTCGAAATAAATAATATGAAATATATTATTCAATTTCGATAATTTCAAATATGTCGAAATAAATAACTATGAGTTAGTAAGATACATGAAATAGATAAATAAAGTATAGATTTTGTAACATCAATTCATTTATTCAGATTTTATGGATATATAATATATTAAAATGTTGATTTAATATTTGTAAATAATTAATAAAAGTGAATTATATAACAAATAGTTATTTTAGGAAATTATTAAATCATCATATTAATGCTAAAATTATTTTAGGAAATATTAGGAAACTATTTTAATAATAAAGATAAAATTGAAATTGATTTAATTAGAAAAGAAAAGTTAAATTTTATTTTAAGACAACATATTAATGGAACTGAAAAAGACAAGCATTAAAATAAGAAATTTAATTAATAGTTTTAGTGGCATGCCATTGTAAATAAGTTGAAAAACTAAGGGGTATTTTTAAAGTGTACTTCTGAATTAATAAAATAGATAAATCACAGACGATGTCATATTGCATGTGACAGAATCAGTAGTGTGTGATCTTTGATTCTTTTCACGAGCAAATATTACTCAACTATCACAACAAGTGAATCTTGACTTATTTTTAAAAACTATCTTCAGAGTTCTATATTTAATTATAAGATTCGTATCGATCATTAACTGGACCAACTACTGATGTGACGCTACTGCCGTATCAACGCAAAGACGCAAATTAAGATGTTGAAAGTCTTTAGTAAGAAAAAAAAAAAGATGTTGAAAGTGAAACTATCCATAATCTTGAATTAAGGATCTCGAAATATCGTCTAAAGATTTGTCCGTGATAGGTAATTATTCCTATACTATCATTACAAATTGATATCTATCTTATAAAGGTTTAATGCTATAAATGTGCATTAAGCATTTTAATGTGCGAATGGTAAATTGTTTGAAGTAATAGCGTTGTTAAATTGATGAATATAGTCACCACTGACACCATTTGATAAACTCTTCAACCCAACATTTTCGACACCGTTCTTGTTTTCTCTCGTCGTGATTTATACTTCTCACGCGATAAAACCCACTGAGACGTTCATAAATCTTATCGAACTGAGATCAGGCAGATTTGACACCCGTACTTGCATGCAAAATTGTTTGTTGTTATATATAAAGTAAATTACACAAAATGAAATGGATTACAAGATTGTAGAGATTAGAGATCATATACACTGACGGTTCGAACATGCTATCGTAATGAACTAATGATGTAGAACAGGAAAATCACCAGAATTAAGTATACCAAACTAGAGATTCGTTCAGTTCAAAAGAAAAACTAGAGATTCGTCATTACATTTAGAAGAACCATTACAGATAAAATTAATATTGGACCGACTTAAGAAGACACTGCAGACAAAAGAGAAGTACATCATATTTGAACATCATATCCAGAGACTTCTAACTTCTAAAAGAGCAATGTCGGTTTTACGACACAGATTATACTAAAACGTACCAACCAAAAGCCACCGACTAAAATTATTTCCCATGATTAAAACGCTAATTAATCTACTTTAATTATATCAATATTGTTATTTTAATGATACAAAACGAGACGACGATCGCAAGAAGAACACAAATACTTCCTCTTGATCTTGAAACAGAGAGGAACGAAACAAAACATCCATTTTCTTTCGACATCAAGCATTTGCACTTTACCTCCACAATACGGACATGACCCAGGTGCTTGTTGTCTCCCTAACTCTGTCTCTTCATCATCGCATAAACACACGAGACACATTTTTTCTCAGATCTGATGCTTCTCTCTTTTTGTTTTTTTCTGGGAGATTTATAGTTTTCCTCTTCTTCTCACTGTTTCTGAGAAAATTCTTACGGAGGCTTTTATTGAAAATATATGTTTTGAAGTTTTTCAGTGTCATATGGGTAGGATGTGAACGAGACTTTATAGAGAAAGAGGAGAAAACGGATTTGCTTTTTGGCCGTTTTATTATTACTTTATTTAGGGTCGGATTCGTTCAACAAACGCCATTCGCGGTTCGCAAGGTATTCTTCGCGGAAATTTATGGATGCGGTGGTTGTGGTTTCAAGCGTTATGTTGCGTTTTGTATGGTAGCGTAACATTTGAAAATTGTTATGCTTTGGGATGTTTATGACTTGTTGATTATGAGATATTGTAGCGGTTTAATAATAAATTACCAATATAAACATATTATAACATTATAAAAATATTAAAAACAGACTATTGTGATAAAATATAATAATTATTAATACACTATGATTAATAATAATATTATGTTTATTTATTTAATTTTTTAAATAGTTAAAAATTATAATTTTAAAATATATTTTTGAAGATTTATTAAAACTTTTAAAGAATATTTGGTTTCGTTTTATATATGTGTATATCTTTATAAATGTATATATATATATTAAGTTTCAAAAAATTCTAATCATGAATAGATAGTTTAAAGTTTTTATAAAACAAATTATGACACTGTTTGTGAATTTAAATTAATATATAAATTGTGCATATATTTTAATTTATAATATTTCCATTTTTGATTTTTAATTTTAATTTTAAAATATTTAGAAAAAAATAATTTTATATTATTGTATCCAACATATGCCAATAACCCATAAGCTTAGGCTGGAGTCAGCTTTTGATTTTGAGAGATTCGGAGCGGTTTGAAGCGATTTGTAGCGGTCTGTATGATTGTTTTGAAACGCTATCAACTCTACCAACCGCAAAAACTGCGTTTGCAGGTGGTAGCGGGGAAACCAATCAAGCTCTTACTCTTTTTTTGTTGGTATATATATATATATTTACTGTTATATAAGAAGATATTTGCTGACCCAATTATGTCATATTTGGTCATTTATATCCAAAGCAAAGTAATAAATAATTTGAGAATATATGATATACTGCGAAACGCTTCATATTCGTGTTACTTAATTCAATTTTTCTTCTCAAGGCAGGTACAACATATAGATCAGAAAAACTCTGTTCCTTTTCTTCTTAATCAGTTTAAAATCTAACTAGATCTGAATCCGCGCAACCGCGCAGATGTTAATTTTTATTTTATTTCCGTAGTCATTTTATTTTTATTTCAAGAAGGTGTATATTATAGTTACATATATTCAAATATGTATATGGATTTTTCAAACATAAGTATGTGATTCCATTTTCTTGTTTTTCATCGAATTAAAATATTAAAATATAACATATATTTGTATCTTCTTTTATTTATTTTAGTTTGTTGAATTAGTGTTTGATTATTAAACTCATTACCTTTTGAAATCTGGTTTGGTAAAATAGAAAATTAGTTTCATTTCCAAAGTATTGTAACATTTCACAAAAACTTAAAGTCAGACAAAAATAAACTTATATCTTCTTAGATTATGATTATAAAGTAATTAATTAACCATTTGATATTTGTTTTTGTTTTTTCAACAAAATGAACTATCAAATATTAAACAAATAACATTGACATGCATTTAAATAAATTGCATATGAAGGTATACTATTAAACATAAATTTCAAAATCTATATCTATTCTAAATATTTCAAATTAAAATGTATATTGATAATAATCTTATTAAAAGTATAGTATGGGTGTTAAAATATACATCTAATAATTTTTTTTAAAAATGATCCAACTTAAAAGATCACACGTGAAAGAATTCATGACTTCTGTTTTAATATATAAGATGTATAATATGTACTAATGTATCAGAAATAATCAAGCTTGTAATGTATTAGATATCATATGATGATCAGTATCGGTCTGATGCGAATGATTTTGTTTAATAATTATATAAACCGAACATGTTGAATATTTAATCTAATCATGCATTAGAGATGACGGTCAGAATTGGTTAAGTCAGATTGCGTTTTGCATATAAAGTGTATAACCGGTTAAATGATGAGTAGGCATGTTTTTGAACATATATATTAAGGTTGCACAAAAATATATTAAGGTTGTCGAATGTGATTCGTTAATGGTGTAAGAATATGTTAGTTAAACCAAATCCTTTTTTAGGAGTAGATAGTTAATAGGTAACGAATATATAGAATGATCTGGTAAGTTATAAAATGTTATTAAGGATAAATGAAACACAACTTGCTAGGAAAGGTCCATTTTAAAAAAAATCATACATGAAAAGAAGTTTGTGACTTCTCTTTAATATAATCTTGATTTTGGCCGTGACTTTCAGTAGTTTATTATTAACTATTTTAGTAAAATTTAAATAAATTTATAATTTTGATATGAAAACATCTTATTTAGAAATTATATATATATATATATATATATTATAATGCTCTAGTCTATAGTGTAAATCCTATTATTATTTTTGTGTGTGTGTGTTTCCAAAAATATCTTAAATTTTTTGTAGATTATTGTTTCAATTTGAACAGAATGCCTTTTTATTAGCAAACACATAATTTTAAAGTTTGATTTGATAATGTTCAATCTCAATCGTAGACTGTGTATAAATCTGTATTGTTTACTACGTTGCTAAATATATTAAATATTGTGGGTCTTGAAATGTTGTTTGAGTTGAACATTTTCTTAAAAGTACTGAAAGACATATCGTATATGTACTCTGTTTTGTGGTTATCAACTGCGATGAAAATAATTATGTGGTTATCAACTGGTTAGATAATAATCGTTAAGAAACCTGATTTTTGATATACCTATGATTAAATGTATTCTACCATTTGTTGAGAAATCAGGTGTATATGGTTACATAAAAATCGTAGAGGTTACGGCGGAGAAAACACGTTTATTGAAACCTTTGTCGAGAAAGCTGTGTAACTGTTCATGGATAATAGAACGTGGGTAATCTATACTAATAAATTAGGCTTTTTATCTCCTTGGGGGGAAAAATGCCATGTGGCATTTTCTTTTAATAATTAAAATATTTTTTAATTTAAATTTAATGACTTTTGGTATTAATTGTGAAATAAATTGGGGTTTTAAACTTTTCTTTATACATGTCCAAACGTTTATAAGAGTATTTTGAATCAACCCAACCCGTAGTTGAACCGATAAATCCGGTGATCCAATATAAATCGGTTGGGTTTTCATAAAACACACAAAACTCACTAAAACCGATACATGTTGCAGACTGGTTGAACCAATAGATAATTTTTATTTTTACTATTTTTAGTTCAAGTTATGTTTTAAAATTATTTTTATATTCTAAATTTCTAATTTAAAATTTAAAATTTTCAGTTCTATTGCCGTCTTCCTCTTCTTCTACACTATAATTTACGTTTGCAAGAAAGGTGAGTCATGATTATCCTTGACCAAGCGTCCAGTAAAACGACTAAAAGCACGATGAGGCTTATTATTCCTCTACAAGACAATTTACGTTTGCAAGAAAGGTGAGTAAATTATTATTATTTTTATTTAACTTAGTTTATAACAAATCATTACATTTTTAATTTACAGATCAAAAGAATAAAATCATATGATTGAATTACAAAACGAGTTTTGGATTGTTGAAGAAGAAAAACATGACGAGCTTGATTATAATAAATTAGAGAATGCTCTTGCGAAGAATATCCCAAAGATGATGAAGTGACAAATTTAGAAAATTTTTTGGTAAGTTCTAAAATTTAGAAAACCAAAATTAATTGATGTGATCCGGTGTTAGTTTATTTTTGTTATTGACAATTTATTACAATGATGTTTTAATTTTAGTTTATTTTGGATTGGAAGTTTAATTTTATGTATTGATTTTTTAGATGTCATACTCTTATGTTACAATTTTTAAAATAGTCTAAACTATTTCTTAATATTTTGTATGTACACTTAAAATACTTAACTTTAGTTTTTATATATATTTGTTTTCATAGCTAATATATTATTATATAATAAAACTAATTCATTTATTAATCCATGATTCATCCGGCTGATCCAATGATCCGGTAAATCATCGATTCGTGTCGGGCGGGTTTCAAAACACCGGTTTATAGGATTTCTTTGTATTTGATGTTGACGATGGAGAATATAGCCTCTACAATTATCCTTCTTTAACGAATCGATGTAATCGCTCATATAATCAATCCGAAATCTCACTCATCCCACTATCTCCTATTGAATGTTTCTTTAGTTTCGCTTTCGGTTTCATTGTATATGTATAGGCGGTGTGAGAGTTGGACGATAATCCATTTACTTTTCCCAATTCAATCATTGTCGAATTCTCGGTTTCATAGCTTCGGAGTTGAAGACAAATGCATGTAAAGATATTCAGACTAGGCTACAACAATTTTGGCAAGCATAAAATGTTAAGAAAGGGGTGAGATATTGGGGTTGATATGTTGTTGATTAATGGGAAGGTACAGGTTTCTTATTTAGGTTTACCGCTTAATGATTGCTTACTTTTAAAGTAGTTTGCATCATTTCCTTTCTCAGTCTTTTTTACATGCGTTAATCAACTTTCTCAGATTTAACACCTTCAAACATTTCTTGAAATAAAACTCGATCTATGACATGAGTATTTTAGATTCCAACTAAATTTAATTTTTTACGACTATCGATTTTTATTCTATTTTTATTAATCGATTAGTAACAACTACTTATGCTATTCTAGTTTGAACTAAATAACTTCAAAAAAAATAATATACTACGGTTGCAAGTCACTATCAAAAAGATCGGAAAATATAATTTTTACATATTTTCATTTTACATATTTTAACATATTTTCTTTACTAAGACCATATAATAAATTATAAATTTGAGTAAGAATACAACATATGAATCCGGTAAGCTGAATATCACTAGTGAATAATAATATTAGATGCACTTATATAAAAATCAGTTTTTTTAAGTTGGTCCAATGGCAAAAGAAGTAATATTCCAAAGGTATATTAAGGGCAAAAGATAACAATGATTGTGTGTTTTAATAATATTGAGACGTTGAAAGTTGATTAAAGAAGAAAACTGGAATTAAAAGATAATCAGTCATATAGTCTTTTTGAATTAACTATAATTTTTCAGATTTTGGTTCAGACTTTATATTTTAGCCGAAAACCAGCTTTGATGATATGGGGCATATTCTGAAATAATAAACCATATTCTATTAACATCTTTAGAGATGAGGGACACAACTAGTAGAATTGTTTTTGGTAAAGTGAGTAAAACTTAATTAATGCATACTGTGTTTTTTTTTTTTTTTGAAAATTTGCATACTGTCGTTGCAATCATTTAAATGTGAGAACCACCCGTGCGTGTTGGATTGAAAATAATGTACAAGTAAAATCAAAGGGAAAACAATGCAAGCTTAAATTGTACATTTAAGAGCAAACAAAAAGTATGATTACGTTAATGGTCGGGGCTCGTGTGTTCGTAATGCGATAACACAATTACGTTAAAGAGTTTAGAATGAAGTAATGCATGTTGACGTCTACACCCACAAGTTTACAAGACGACAATGTTCTCTGTTAGCTTTTACTTTGATTTCATCGCCTATCAATTGTCACTTTTCATAGAGTACAGTGAATTACGATTTTTTTTTTCTTTGAACGGAGATGATATGTTAGGCAATAATGGCTGGAGAAGACATTCAAGATAGTTCCGACGTTGCGACAATGGTTACATTTCGTTGAAACATTCAAAAATCTTCTCGTATCATCACAATTGTACATGGGATGGCTGGCAAGTGGGACTCCAATTTTTCCCATCGATCTTCTTTTACATTACCACCGTATCTCACCATAACTTTCCATCTATTGTCCTTTATGTTATTTTCCGGTTCTCTTCAATGTAAATCTATTAAATTATATCGTCTCTCCCTAACATCAAGATCTATAAGATGCAGGTCTTAAAATACCTTTTTGGTAAAATGGTCATATAAAATGTTATATGAAACAATGCATGGATTTGGCAGTGCATTTGACACTAAAAATTGGCCTTACTTGGCACCCTATGCCAACTAATTATAGAATATGTAAAGTGACTGTTACAATTTACAAGTGGTGCGTGTGCTAAGAAAACGCTTTAAAAAGCTTGCGAAAGAAACATTTAGGTAAGTTCGAAGAAATTGGATCATGACCGTTAGATCGGAATCTATACACTGGATATCGAGAACTCAACATGAAAATCGACGGCTCAAAATTCTATTGTCGCATTCGCCATAAATTTTAGTAACGTACCCCTCTATTGTTGTATTTACAAGCCAGCAGAATCTATGGCCCAAGGTTTTACAACACACCAGAAGTGTTTTTTGCTGAGATAGTTAATTTTTTTATTATTTTTGGTTTAAGAGAACGTACATAATTACTTTTATTCAGAAATTAAGAACAGTTTTCTGATTGATGCTGGTAGAATATATTTTTTTGTACTATACCCCTTTCTTATTAATGGAAGAACATTTAGAATAAATGCTTTAAAATGTAAATTATTTGAGTGCCAAATCGCTACGTGGGTAGCCTCCTTCACTCTCAAAGATCTCTATTTAATTCCCTTACTTTGCTAGACAATTTACAAATTATGCCATTGGCGGTCCAAACTTAATTATGTCATTTCTCCAATGTATATTACTTTGCACTTAACTTATTCAATTATATTTTAAACATGGCTCCCAAATAATGAGCGAACATGGCTCCCACCTTAATAGGCGATCACAATAGCTCCACTTTATTGAAAGAAAATTATACGATTCTTTAGTTACTGCATGAGAATGTTTTTGCGAATACAAGAATATATCATTTTCAAGACATATTTAATATTCACACAATATTTCATATTTGAACTTTCGTATTATAAAGTAAATATAATATAATCTCATTGTTATACTCAACATCCAAGAACATTATTATCGAATATTGAAAAATGATATATTTAATATTCACACAATATTTCATATTTGAACTTTCGTATTATAAAGTAAATATAATATAATCTCATTGTTACATCCAAGAACATTATTATGAATATTGAAAAATGATATATTGATTAAATCTTTGTGGCTAAACAACTATTTGAAAAATATTATAAAGATCAATAATTAATTCCGTAATATAAATGGAAAACGTGTGCAATAATGTATATTAGGAGAAAGCCTTTGTATAGATTTCAGGCAAATTAAGGAATATGTTCAATCCAAAGACGTTGATTGAGCGTCTATTAATCAAATATTGAAAAATGATATATTGATTAAATCTTTGTGGCTAAACAACTATTTGAAAAATAGAATAAATGTCAATAATGCATTCTGTAATATAAATGGAAAACGTGTGCAATAATGTATATTAGGAAAGCCTTTGTATAGAATTCAGGCAAATTAAGGAATATGTTCAATCCAAAGACGTTGATTGAGCGTCTATTAGTCAAATTTAATAATTATAATTGATTGAGTGTAGAGAATTAGGAGAGATTCGGAAAAATACAACCCTATATAAGTCTCCTCCTGCCTCTCATTCATTTTGCTTATCCCATAACGACATAAAGTACGGCTGCGCTCTAGAGATCTATTTATTCGTAATGAATGCCCTTAATCATATCTATGAGCTGAAGCCTTTCACGTCCATGTGGAAGGTGAAGGTCAAAATATTTCATCTTTGAAAGCAATATTCTGGTCCTTCCTACGATGGCCATAATATTGAGATGGTTTTGGTTGATTCTAGAGTAAGTTTAGCATCTTATATGTAAATCAAATCAATTGTTTCTAGCGTTTTTATATATAAATAATCGTGCTGCGTTTAATTGTAAGTTCATCTATTTTGTTTACAGGGAGACAAGATTCATGGAACCGTCCAAAAGGATCTGGTTAGGCAATATGAAAGACTGCTTGAACTGGGGCAAACCATCATTCTCACAAACTTCAACCTTGCCCATGAGTCTGGTGTTTATCGCACGACTACACATCCGTTCAAGATTATTTTCCTTCCAACTACAATTGTTCATATGTGCGATGAACAGAATCAAAACTTGGCGAAAGGTATAATTAAACGTGGCTAGATGGATGAGTATAACAAAGTTATGAACGAAGAAACTGTTTTTATTCAATATTCCCACAAATTTTATTTGGAGCTGAGTCGTGTCTAACGCAACTTTTTTCTAGATAGGACAAAAGCATTGTTGAAAGGAAAGAAATTTCAACGTGGAGCTAACACACCTTTAAATGTCTAGCAAGACTGTTTCCCGACTGCAGGTCTTGGAACAGATTGAGTTGATGATGGGTGAACTACATTTAGAGATGAGAGATATATATCAAATCCCCAATTGTTAAATAAGTATGATTACAAACCAAAGTCAAAGAGTCAAAGCAAAGGAAGAGTAGATCGATGCCTTATCTAATCTGAAATTGGCTGTGAATAACAGAAAACTAACTCATTTATATTGAGGAGGTAATTTCTCAATTGAGAGAGGAGAACGTGGTAGAGCTTGAATGATTGTGCGGCAAAGCAAGATCAATTCAGATTAAGAATAGAGGATGAACGGAACCGCGACGTTTGGCTGAGAAGAGTGGAAGGTTGTTACCGCAGTGAGTTGGGAGAGAGAGGAGCGGCCAGACTTGAGATCTGTACAACTGCTCAAGTCTTGGGCATTATTAATAATATTTGGCCTGTTATTTTTAGCTTGCCGGTAATGGGCTTTAGTTAATCGATAGCAACCGGGCTACATTGTATGTGTTTTTGGTTAATGACTTAGATTTAAATTTCAGTTGTTTTGTGGCCATATTTTTAGATATAATTCATCTTTTTGTTTGAATAAAAAAACAATCAGGAAAGTCACATAACACAAAGCAACGAAACACCATTTTTCTAAAAATTATAAACTTACTATATCTAATCATAATTCAGTTTGTTTTCAATAAATTTATAATATAGAGCCATATACACATAATATATATTACAATTTGCTATTTATTTATTAATTTTACATGTGTTACATATTACGCACCTATTGAACATGTTTTATCAGTTATTTTTATGCAAAGTATATATAATTTATTAAAAACATAACAATTTTCAAATCAAACTCTCATCCCACACAAGGCGCGGATCTTATCCTAGTTACATATATTTTGATGATCTTATGGAAAATGTTTATCCAAAGAAATGTGTCATATGATCCTTTTTAAAAAAAAGAAGTTAAGATACATATTGCTTCAAACAATTGTACACCATTTTAAACTAATGGAACTTAAAGAAAATGATCTCATGCGACAGACAACACTAGAAAAAAGAACCTCGTGTGCTAACAAATGTTCACACTAAAGAGAATGCATATCTGCTTGGCGTAAACGACACATTTTAGGTATAACTCTTATAAAATTAAATTTATAATGACTTTTCTAATATTACCTTCTGTCAATATCTCACAAAATATAAATTTACTCTCACATTGATTTCCGTCCCCACTATCGCTTACAATTTGGAGTGCTATTAAAAATAAAAATAAAAGAAAAAAAAGTTTGGAATTATTGATGAAGGACGAACTCATAATGTCGACAAGTAAAAATCAAGTAATGGACAATGGTCAAGGACATAGATCAACAAATGGCTAGAAAGCCAAGTATAGATGCTCTCGTGTTCTGTTCTAGGGTTTTGTACATTGAAAGTCTTCGCTAAACGACAAACAATAGCAAATTATTACTTCAGAATTAATTTTGTAACCAATAGCGTAGCATACTCATGTATCATACGGTCATAGGTGATAGGACGATGTATGAGTATGACTGATTTCGCGACTCAAGTCGGGTTTAGTTGGTGCCAATAAAAATTAATGGGCTTGTTCACTATTTCTCAACCAATGTCCAACCCAATATTGAATGTCTTTGGAACGTTGGAACAGGCCTGGAACCACATAATTCGTTTCCTAATGTGCTATTAGCGATAATCAGGGATATTTGTTTTTGGAAAACACGATCGATCTATTTATTAAAATTAGGGATAATTATGTTAAATTGGTGTGTATCTATTTATTTTTGGAAAATACGATCTATTTTATTTATTTAGATTTTGGTTTTTCCATAATTATCCCATTTTTAAAACCATCTTCTGACTTTGAGCATTTCAATTAGTATTCACGTAATTCAATTTGAAAAACTCTCGAGAATAAGGGTCAATTTCATTATGTATTAGTATTATTTCAACAATCTTCTTTTAGATTTCTTGCGGGAATGCCTCTAGGGGGGTTTAGGGGAATGTGGAATCCGAAGCGATTGGCCAATCAATTAGAAGTTAGAACCTACAAACTGATGTCAGTTGTTCCTCTCAGCTTAACGAGGGGTCTCAGGTAATCTGTCTGACAGTGAAATTTTTGTAATCCTCGTTTTATTTGTTTGACTCCTAATTAAGTAGTTTTTATTCATAAATAACCTAGGGCTTTACTTGACCTAGTTGTTGTCCTTGCTTGCTTATGACTGTTTAACTGGTTGTTCCCTATTTGGTGTTATTGCTTTGGAAGGATTTTCAAAACAAGTAGCTACCTTGTCAGTTATAAAATGGATCTGATAAGTGAGTTGCCTGACGAGCTGCTCTTGAGAATATTGTCGCTGCTGCCTGCGCAAGATGTTGCGTCCATGATGCTTTTGTCTAAACGATGGCGGTTTCTTTGGACGTCTGTGCCAAGACTTGAATATGATGACAGCTACCAGAGTATTGAATACCGAAGATTTTCCCGCTTTGTAGACAGGTTTTTGTTTCTGCACGAGGCTCCTGTGATAGAAACTTTGCATTTCAAACTTGGTAAAACCTGTGGTGCTGAAGATATCCGAGTGTGTATTAGAGCTGCAGATAAATGCTGTGTGCGTGAGATGATTCTCGAAATCGACGGCGGTTTGGCGTCTAGTGAATCTCTCCACCCATAGTTCTTCCAAGAAGTTTGTACGCAGGGTATAGAATGCCTGTGACTTTGAAACTAAGCAAAGTGATCCTTGAAGATATTTGTTCCTCGATTTCTTTCCCATCTCTTAAAACTCTGAGCCTTTTATCTGTGGAGTGCCCTGGTGATGAATTCGTCAGCAGACTTTTATCCAGTTGTCATGTTCTTGAAGTCTTGCATGTGGTGCAATGTCCATCTGAAAACGTGAGTGTTTTCACCGTAAGAGTGCCTTCTTTAAAGAGTTTGGTTTTGCATACAGTAGATGATGATGATGATGATGATGATGATGATGATGATGATGATGATGATGATGATGATTATGAGGATGAATATGGGTTTGTGATAGATACTCCTTCGTTGGAGTGGTTGGACATTGTCGATCATAGGCAAGGGTTTTGCACCATTGAGAATGGTATGCCTAAGATTATGACGTCAAGTCTGGACGTCAATTATTGGCATTCTGGGGAGATTATGCGTTCTATTACTTCAGTCAAGCGTCTCAGAGGTACTTGTTCTTTACTTGCATGCTGTTTGTTCTGCCTAGCTATCGTTACACGTATAACAATCTGTAAACAACTTCGGATAGCGACTTCTCTTATGGTCAAATCTCTTGTTTGTGAACTTTTCTGTCGCCTCGTATATATGCAGAATGAGTATCCTTCTGGTAGCGTCTTCTCCTGTCTTGAACATCTAAAGATATGCACATGTGACACAGAGTGGCTGAATCTACTTATGTGTATGCTCAGATATTCCCCTAAACTACAATCTCTCACACTCAAAGAGGTTCCGTTTTTTTTTCATTTCAAATTATTTAGTTTTTTTCATTAGTATATATCTTTTGTTTTTTTTTTTTTTTAATCTCTAATGCACTGTATTCTTTCCCATATCAATTTATCCCAGTGCCATCTCGTTGAGGCTTGTGACCCGCGTCCCTGTTGGAGTGAACCGAACTCAGTTCCTGAATGTCTGTTATTGAGTCTTGAAGCTCTTGAATGGGTAGATTATGAAGGAACAGAAGAAGCAAAAGAAGTAGTGGCATTCATCTTAAGAAGCGCGAGATGTTTAGAAAAAGTAACCATCTGCTCTAGTTCTACAGACCCTTGCAAGCTTGTCCAAGATTTGTTGTTGTTTTTGTATTTTTTTTGTATTTTGTTTTTGATTCTGTTTTTTATTTTTAACATTCATTCGTTCCATCTTTTGTTTTTCCCATAAAGGGTACCTCTTACAAAATGTGCTGATAGAGAAATTGAAAAACACAAAATATATAATTAAAGAAACTAGCTTGAAGCAATAGAGTGGGTTTGGTTGAAAGTAGCTGAATCCTGTTCCAATGAAGCTTAAAAGCGTTTGCTCTCATTAAAACTGTGATCTCTTTCCTTAGAATTGGACCTGGTCTAGGAGTGTCTTGATGCATCCGCCTGTTTCTTTCCTGCCAAATGTAATAAGTGGCTGCGTGGAATAAATCCTGAGAATCCCTGAAAATCCATAATCTAATACTTTCCAGATCAGAAGGTGGCGTGAAGCTTGATTGATCAAATTACAAAGACTGCCAAATCTGAATAGAGTATGAGCAAGTAAAGAATAGATGGCTTCGAGATTCATCTGCAGATTCGCAAAGCACACATTGAGGAGAGACCGATAATCCCCAACTGATAAGACGATCCCGTGTGGGTAAGCGGTCATTAAAGACTACCCACATATTAAAAGCGTGCTTTGGGATATGGCTCTTGAACCACACTGATTTATGCCAGTCAACCGTGTGTAGACAAGGATTTAAAGTTTTCCAAGTTCTAGAAGTAGAGAACCTTCCTGTATTGTCTGCCTGATCTGACTTCCATTAAAAAAACATCTTGACTTCCAGAATAAAGATTCAATGGTGCTGGTGGCATGCACGCTCTTAAGACAGCCAATGCTGGGTGTCGACTTCTTGATAGATTCCAGCTGTTGTTAATGCAAACATCAGAGACCTTTGCTTCAAGACTTATTCCGGAAACCATTGGCCCAGAATCACCTGTGATCTCTAACAAAGGTCCCAAATTTGTCCAGTCATCATGCCAAAAATAAGCCTCATTACCAGACCGAAGAGCATGATATAAAAGAATTGTTGTTTCTGTCACGGTGTTAAAGTACCTGTAACTTTATATTTGACTGAAGTTGGTGAGGCCGAATTTATCTGAATCTTAGATATGTTCTTTTGTGTGTTTGGTTTTATAATCTTTGAAATGTTGAAAGATTTTTATCTCTTCGCATTTCATTATGAAATAGTTTTGCCTTAATCATCCAGGCATTGAGTTTTTTTATAATTATTATATAATGTGTTCATTGAAGGTTAAAGGTTTTAAAATTTTGTTGATGAAAAGATGTCAATATATTAGCAAAAAGTAACATTATTTTGATTATATCTCTTTGAGGCAAGGAGGTTTTATATGTCAAAAATAACCAGGATGAAACTATGTGGAGGAACTATAACAGAACTAGGGCGCGAATCATTGAGACAGTAGTCCTTGAGAAGGTTTTATTTGAGATTGAGACTACATTACAAAAATGATGTTAGGGCAAATGGGTATAGTCATAGAGACTAAGAGTAAGGCTGGCTAAGATCCATTTATTACGATTGTGTTTAAGGTCCACAAATTAATTAAGTATATTTGTTATGTCAAAGTGCAAACAACAAGTGGTTTTTGAAATTCGGTTCTTTTACATATTTCATTTTATTTATGAATAAATAAATTAAGTTTTAGATAGCTGATGGAAAAATAAACAAAGTAATGAACAAAACTATATTTGAAAATTGAATAAATAAAAAGTAAATATTTTTTGTTTAATTTGTTATTCATCAAAATTGAAGAGGAAAACTTTTTTTTCCATAGATTCTTTTATAAAAGAGGAAATAGAAGAAAGAAGAATCAATGTGTCAATAATTTGACAAAAATTGAATACGCTTAGTATAAAATTTAAGTAAAAAGTAATGTTTTGAAAACCGGACCGGACACCGATTCGGTGTAACTACTGGTTGACTGGTTGGACCGGTTCAACCGGTCAAACCGGGTTTTCTATTTATGAAAATTATATATATATATATAATTATATATTTATATTACATGAACTTTACTTATATATATAATATATATTCCCTTTCTTTTCTATAACTAACTAAATATAAATAATAAATATAAATCTAATTATATATAGTAAAAAAATTGAATAGTGAATACTATGTAAACTGAAAATGATAAAATCATATGATTTACAATTACAGTTATCATATTTATTTATTTTTACAAATAACATCTCAAATTTTATGAATATGGTAAAATAAAGCTAGTATATGAAAGTAAAAAAAATAGAATTTTCATATTATTTCTTAAAAAATAAAAAATTAATTAAATAGTAATAGTTGAATACTAATTATAAAATATTAAATTTTAGCTACTAATAATTAATAATATTTAATTATATATTAATTTTTAAGAACCGAGTTTTAAAATTGACCCCGGTCACCGGTTTTACCGGTTTTTCATAAATCCGGGTTTTAAACCAAACGGGACTCGGCTTTTTCAGCGAGTCACGGTCGGACCGGTTCGACCGGCCGGTCCGGTTCGGTTTTCAAAACACTGATAAAAAGAAATTCATCATTTTCTAGTCACTAACTGAAGCTGCAGTATTTGTGATAAAACAAATTCAAAGTTTAAAAAATGCTGAAACATGAAAATACCAAATAGCACAACCGGTACGGTCCAAACAATGCATTTGAAAGTTGGTTAAAGGAAGTTTTCAAAATGGGGTTACTAACGGTTAAAAAGGGAGGGAAAAGGATACGCCGGCTGTAATTAGGATGACAACAACAAACGATATGGAGGTCTAGGGCCTTTGGATGGGCGTTCAAGTCGGATATTTTAGGTTTTTGGATATTTTGGTATAGAGGTATAAAATCCGTTTCGGATAATTTTTCACTTTAAGTCAGGTTCAGATATTTGTAGTTTGGGTTTCACAAAGTTACATAGTTCTTGTAAGAAAATTAAATGATCAAAGCCAAAATTCATAACTTACAATTTTAGATTATAAAACAAAACCAAAAATATCTATATATAAGTTATCCTAAATTGCTTAATCCAAACACAAATAAAAAATGTTTTAAGATGAATCATATGTAATTTATTCTTCCTCTTCGTTGATAAAGAAGAAATCGATAAAGTAAGCTTTTTGTGGTGTCCAGGTGAATGATATCTTTTGAATTGAGTTTGACATCATGAATATAAGGAATATTAACCAACTACACAAGTTCAGCTACAATGAAGGGAGAATGAGAGTTGTAGGTTTCGGTTTAGATTAAGGTATATATGTATGGATAGTGCTTGAATTTCAGATATACCATATTGGGGTCGGGTATCCAAATTTGTTCAATACAAAATCTGATAGGATATTTTGCCATTTCAATTCAAATTTCGGTTCATATTTTTCGGATTGAGTTAAGGTTTGGATTCAGATATCAAGTAAAGTGCTCAAGGGTGGTGGGGTTAGTACACTTCTTCCTAACAAAGTCCAAGTTTCGAATTTCGAGTATATCTTTTGGTTCTTCAGTTTTTTTTTTTCTTTAGATCATTTTGAATGTAAAGTTTCCATTACATTTTCATAAAAAAAAAAAGTTTCCATTACTAATGTGGGGGGTTTGACTGGTGTAACTCGTTCTTCTTCGTTCTTACGTAATATAAATGCGTTTTAAATTTGGCAAAAAGAAAATGCGTTTGAAATATATGTGGAATCATCCCCTTTGTTTTGATTTTGAGCGACACTTTTATTACATACAGACGAAGGTGTATGGTTTTGTTAGATCTGAAAGGGGTATGGTTTTGTTACGGTGGCACGTGCACATGTCTCAACCCGAAAGTTAAACATTATGAGGAAAAATCATTACGTGGAGGATTTGGATACCATGTTTATGGAAGACCATGGTAACACATGAACAAAATTGATAGAGGTTAATTAGCTTGGGAAAAGACGAGACACATGGACAGGAGTTAAACGTGTCAAGAGGTGGAAACGTCTCGACGATGAAGACTTGAGCAAGGTAGAAGAACAAGTCTTATGGGAAGCGACTATATATGGAGACTTGAGCAAGATAGAGGACCAGGTCTTATAGTGAAGCTTCCTACACAATTCCCAACTGACCGAGGGACGAGGAAAGTAAAGGTATTTATTTCGTTATTTCATGATTACCCTCATATTTTTGATGTTTTGTGTGAGAAATTTCTGAGTATATGCCTTTAGGCTTGGGTCTATACTTAACGTCATGCATTGCTGACTGCTGTGGATACATTTGTGTCTGTTGGTCGTTAAAACGTTTTTCAGATGGTCACAAAATGAGATCCTTTTTGACATCATCTCTCGTTAGGGACCATTTCTGCCGAAACATATGTGAATGAAACACCGAGTTTGTTTGATATTCTTTGACTATGGCTCTTTCGGTGTGATCCATTTGACTTAATATATTTTCATTTTGTTGATTATGAATAAAATTATTTGATACTTTTAAAAAACGTGGTTTTGATTTTTTTATTACCTAAAATTATGTAATACTTAAAAAAGTTATTTGTTTTTTTTTTCTAATTGTAGAAATCATTTCTTTAGGTTGTTTTGCTATTTGTTGGTTTCACGATTTTTTCTTCTGCAATTATTCTTCCTTTGGTTTTCTTTTTGGTCATTTCTTAAAAGTCGATTATTTTGATATTTTTAAGGGGGATCTTTGGTGCTCACATGTAGATATTGACACCGGGTACAGTACAGTTAAGTTAAAAGACTAGATGAATAAAGTCCTCGTGTCGAATATCATCCTAAATACTCTCTATAACATTAGACTAATTAAGTCTTTATTTGTTTTTTAAATGTATTTTAAAGCAGTGATGGAGCCAGAATTTTTTTCACCGGGGTATATAATATTTTAATATTAAAATAAATTTAAATTATAAAAATAATATTTTATTAATATTATACATTTAAATTGTTATATGCACTTTTAAATATTACATTTATTTAAATTGCTTATGTATTTTACTAAAAATTATTTTTGTTAGTGAATAAAATATTTAAATCATCTCTAGCCAAATATTATGATTATAATTTAATTAATTTAACTAGCTATTCAATAATGTCTTATATAAGAACTAACTATTTTTATTTAGTGTATTGAAGACATAATCTAGTTGGTAATTATTTTAATATATATGTAGAGAATGTGTAAAAACATAAGAGTTTATTTTAAAATATAATAAAAAAATAACTACAAATTTAGATTTTCATCATGTACACAAAAATTCTTAAATTTTCCAATACAAACGAAACTTATATTTGTATACGAAATTTTAGCATAATAATTATGTATAAAAATAGGCACGATTACAATTTTTTACTGTAATTACAATCTTATTTATGTTATCTAATACCACTTGTATGGATATAAAAGATCACATACGTATTAGGGTGGGCATTTTACCCGATACCGAATCTGTACCCGAACCGACCGAAAAACCGAACGAGCAGCAAAATACCGAGCGGTATTGAATTAGGAAAGATTGGATATCCGAACCCGAGCGGGTAATATCCGAACCGAATGGATATCCGAAGATAACCGAACTTATGCATATTTAACCTTAAATTTATAGTTTTCTTATCTAATTTTATTTAAAATATTTATATTGATGCTACCCATACTTTAAGATCATATAATATACATATATTTACGGAAAAATGATTTGTTATTCACTTAAAATGCATGTCAAACCTTTTGTTACATGTATTAACAAAAGTTACACCCAAAATTAAAAAACAATAACCAAATTAGTGTCTTTTTATTTTTTAAAATGTTATCTCCAAATTTATTAATCATTCAATCTATTAAAAATAAAAAGAATTTAGTAAAAGTTATATTTTTAAATACAAGAAACTCGAGAAATGAAGAATTTTAATTTTTTTCTTTCAAAATCTAAATATCGAACCCGATCGAAATAACCGAACCCGAACTAAAAATACCCGAACCGACCGAAGTAAAGAAATACCGAGCGGGTTTTATACCTTACGAAATACCCAAAATCCGAAATATCCGATCTGAACCCGAGCGGGTATCCGAGCATACACCCTATCATATACTTTCGGTTAGAATAAAGTGGGCTTTAAATACATAGAGATCATGAACAATTTTTACTGGAGTCAATTCTAACTATATTAAAACATGTTGATAATTAAAATTGACTGGGGTCAGCTGACCCCCTACCCTTTACATGCCTCCGCCCCTGTTTTAAAGTATAAATATCTAGATTTTTTATTAGCCAGTTACTGTGTAATAATAATTGACATTATTTTATTTTTATTTTCTGTTAGATACAACGCCGCGGGTGTGTATATGTATATGGTAACTGGAAATCTATGTTGTTGTCTCCCGAGATTTGGTCTGTCTCATTCTCATTCTCTCATTGGACTTTCTCTATATAAAGCTCACGTCTCGGGAGAGACAAGACACACCACTTAACGATCAGACAGTTAAGATATCTGTCGGAAAATGGACGATATCAACCAAGAATTCAACAATTACTGGGAACCCAACTCCTTCCTCCAAAACGAAGAGTTTGAATACGACAGGTTCTTGCATCTTTTCTTGCCTACTTTTCTGAATCACTTGAGTTCTTGATAGTTTTTGTTGATATAAAAGCTGGCCGTTGGAGGAAGCAATTTCCGGATCGTATGATTCGAGTTCGCCTGACGGTGCGGCTTCGTCTCCGGCTTCGAAGAATATTGTGTTGGAGAGAAACAGAAGGCAAAAGCTTAACCAGAGGCTCTTTGCTCTTCGAGCAGTTGTTCCTAATATCACTAAGGTTCGCAACTCAAAACTCTTTTGTCTTCTAGTTCCAAGATCCATGCTAATTATTGTGGATCTTATTTTTATTTTGGTAGATGGATAAAGCATCAATAATCAAAGATGCTATTAGTTACATACAAGGGTTACAATATGAAGAAACGAAGCTTGAAGCTGAGATCAGAGAACTTGAATCTACAACAAAGAGTAGCTTGAGTTTCGGTAAAGATTTTGATCGTGATTTACTGGTTCCTGTCACATCCAAGAGGATGAAGCAGCTTGATTCTGGTTCTTCCAGCTCTCTCATCGAAGTTCTTGAGGTAAGTTTTTTGGTTCCTATAGTTGCACCTTGAATCACAAATTTAAGAAATGGTTTGTGCTAAAAATATAACGGGGTTTTGGGTGACTGAAGTTGAAGGTAACATTTATGGGAGAGAGGACAATGGTGGTGAATGTAACATGTAATAAGAGGACAGATACGATGGTGAAACTGTGTGAAGTTTTTGAGTCACTGAATCTCAAAATCATCACTTCCAATCTCAACTCTTTCTCCGGCATGATCTTCAACACTCTCTTCATTGAGGTCAGCATCTCTCTCTCTCTCTCCAATTTGCAATTAATTAATTAAAATTAAGAAGTAATGATTAAATTAGTCAAGAGTGGAAGTAAACTTTTCAAGAAAAAGTAAAAGGAAGCATTCAAATAGTATATTATTACTTTAGTTTAACTTTTCTTAAAGTCTCCATCATCCAGTGCTGATTATGTAAATGTAAATCACACCGTACTTTTAATTTTAGGTATGGTTTCTCTTGTTTCGTGGAAATTTCTTAAGAGATTGTTCTATAATCTCATCTGATTTTCTTGAAGGATTTTGTGTGGTTTGAATGCTCGTGCCCAATTATTTTAACACTAAATGTAGTGGTGTTTAATCTGGTAAAACATAACTAATTAAAATCGAACTGAAACAAACCAAAATAGAAAGTAGTTTGGATTTGCTAATACCGAATATATGGAATGAATGTTATTTTTAAGAAATGCGGTATATGAATATGTTTTGGTATATAAACCGATCAGCCGAACAAACCGAATAAACCGATCAATTAAAATATAGTAGTATAATTATATATAAATTATATAATACAATTAAGAATATATATAATTTATTTTATTAATATGATCTTCATATTTAAAATACTGATTTTAGTAATTTAATATTTTATCTTAAGTTGAAAGTTATGCTTCATTTTATCAAGTTAAATAAAACATAACTTTTACTTCTTGTTAACAAATATGTGTGCTAATATTTAGTTATTTATAATATTATAATAATTTTACTATTTTTATTCTATAAAACTATTATAATTATTAACTTAATATATTACTAAATTATTTTGAATAGTAAAAGAAAAATAGGCAATTTAAAAGGAAATTTCTTCATGTTATATAAAAGCCGATATCTAATCATGTAAAGTAAAATTTGAAAATAAAGATAAATAAATTTATGGTTTTAGTATAAAATCGAATAAGCCGAAAATCGATATTATATAAACCGAACCAAACCAAATCAAAGTAAATATAGTTTTAATATGGTAACTATTTTTATAAAACGAAAAGCCAAAACTGAAAAATCGAACTGAAACCGAATCGATATCTGGATTGAACACCCTAAATGCCTTATTGGTGACGCTCGCAGTGACCATTGTGTTATTACTATATTTGTTTATCTGAGAAAAGAAATATAAATACTTTTCCTTAATGCAAGATTTCTTGATTTGATACTGATTTAGACGACATACACCTTTCTGGTTGATTTAAAGTAAGATCTTATTAAAGTAATGATTAAATTAGAAGGAAATTATTCGGCTTAGTCTTTTTTTTTTTTGGGTTTGGTCGTCTATTGTAGTCAATACATTTAGTTTTGTTGGCCACTTAACCGTGTGGCCCTATTGCCTAATTTTGTTCATCAACTAAATTGCATGATATTGAAATCTAAATAATATTGTATATTTCCTATTTACACTTTTAAAAGCGTCAGTTGTTAAAGTTATACTAAAAAAAATATATTTTTTTTCAGTCAGTTGATTTTTTTGAAATGCTTTTGTTTTACTTTCTTCTAATGGCTATAACATAAATGGATTCCATATCGGAAACTTCCAGTGTGGACCAAACATTTATTGGAGTGTTGTTTCAGTTTATCCTTTTAAAGAAATTTTGGTCCCACACTAGTAATTGGTTGGTCCATTTGCTATTAAAAATAAAATAGTATTATCTATGTGGTAAGCCGAATCTGATTGCTTTGTCATGAACATTACGGATTAAATAACAGTGGAATATAAATGATAAAATATAGCTAATTCTGCCATATATGTCGTATATTGTCTGAAGTTAATGAAATTATAGCTGAATCCACCAAAAGCCTTAGAGAACTAAAAAAAATTAAGAGCCAATAATTGGACATAAGATTATGATCACTATTGCTAATATACTAATACGTGGTGGCTTTATCTTTGGTGAGACCTCTCTCTTACATGACTGTGTCTAGGTCCGGTTCTATGTGTTTAGATGCCTTTTTCCCCTTTTTTGAACACAGATGCATTTAGATGCCTAAAACATGAAAAATATTTTTGTCCATTCATGCCCTAAATTTTTATATATTTTTACAAATTTTGGAACTTAAAATAGGTGTTTCGTGAGCTTTAATTCAGAGCCAGTCCAGTCCTGCTCATGTCTTCCTTTCAGTTTTCAATTTTGTAATTTCCTGTTAAATCATTGATGATATAATTAATAAAAAATTATTTCATTTAATAGGCAGATGAAGAAGAACAAGAAGTGTTGAGGTTGAAAATAGAATCAGGAATAGGAGCTTATAATGGAGCTCAGAGCCCCACTTGGAGCATGGACTCTCTATACTAAAAAGTTTGTGTTTTGGATTCTCTCTTTACAAAGAAAAATATAGTATTTTTTCATTTTCTTCTCCCTTCGTTTTGTGTCCATCACGAAGACTACTTCTGCGTTTATATAATGTCTATAATAATCGTACGCATTGTTTTTTTTGCTTAAATTTTTGGGGTGGGGAATGGTATGTTCGCCCTTAATATAAAGCAAAATTTAAAAGGAGATTTGCTTTTTTAATTTTTCACTGGTAGATAATGCAATCTTAATATTACGGTAAAATGAAAAGATTGGACCAATGATTGATTTACGCTTTTGTCAACAAAAGAAACTGATAACATGCCATTCTTGTTTAAGTCAAGATAACAAGCCATTTGACATTAAGCAGGTGACTCATCCGTTCATGATTACGGATAAGAATTGTTTAGGATGAAATGCTATAGATATCTTGTTTTATGGGTTTGTGTACTAATTGTGGGTGTTTGTGACAAAAAGATTAATTGATTAACGTAGGGTGTTTAACTACTGGAGGGGATGACGAACGATCTTTTGCATGGGCATATGAGTGAAACCACAAAGATCTATGAAAATGAGAGCAATGGACTAGTGACTACCACACGACCCACCAGCATTACAAACCCACTCTAAAGCCCATTCACCAAAAAAAAATTACCAGCATTACAAACTCTATTTTCATTATTTTGCTATCCTCTTCTTTCTGTGTCATTAAAAGATGATGTTGGACTGAAGTAAACCTTCACCATTGATAGACACTGATGACTTACTGGTGACTCTTCTTCAATATCTCTACACATTGTAAAACCAACCACTCACTGAGCCTTTTCCTTCGGTTGGTGCAGGGGTCTAAATGAAACAAACCCACAAGCCGCAGAGATAAAACCAAAAAAAAAACGCATTGGCTCTTGCAATATATCAAACAAGTAAGAATAAACATATAGTAAAATCTAAACTTGCTCATACATTTCCATTGTAGGAAGAGATCAAAATTGATAAAACATTTTGTCTGCAGGACATGAAACTTCAGGCCCATTTAATAGTCTAAGCTTAACAGAAGCTGGAGGAAGTGTTTGGGAGCTTGCACTAGTCACACCACATAACGACAACAACAACAATCCTCGTCTCGCAATAGCAACAAAACTCGTAAGTCATCTCATTCGAATTTTAACTAAACTGAAGAGGACTTTCTAATTCTAACTCACATGATGTCTCTGTTTATAGGGCAAAGGATTTGACAATATCTTCTGCTATACAGTCTCTACGAAGACGATACAACAATCAGACAGATTCCTTTAACCAATGCTGGTTACGGATTTGGAGCTACGGCTACAACCGGAGAACCAGCCTCATCTAACCAGTGCCGGCTTAAAACTATTTTGGACCTATGGACAAATTTTTTTTAATGTATCATAGTTAGTTAAGCATAATTTAATGGACCCAAATAAACATAAATATAGACCCATTTTATCATTAAATTTAGTTATTTTTAAGATGGACCTATGGCATATGCCATGTTTGCCACCCTCTAGAGCCGGCACTGCATCTAACCCCAACAAGCAGACAGATCCTTTCTCAATGTCTAACCACCTGGCTCCACCAACCAATGTTCAAATGGCAATGCAACAACAACAAATGATGATGATGAATAACCAAAATTCCTATAACAATAACTATTCACCTTACCATCATCACTTCTCATCAAATCATTTATCTTCTTTGTCTCCTAACCCTTTTGGTGTCCCTTTCCTTGCTCTCCCAGCTCCTTCTTCTGCTACTCAGCAGGAACACAACCATCATCATGTGCTCCTTTAGGAAAAGGACATCTCAATAATTTGTCTCTTATTTTTTGTTTGTAAATTTCTTTTTACTTCAGGGTTATTATTATTCTTTGATTCTATTCTAGTATAAGACTCTTCCACTTTATTGAGATTTTTTTTTTCTTATCATGATATGCTTGGTTAATTTAAAGTTCGTGTACATTCAAGATCGTTTATGAGATAATTTATATCGTTGTCGAAGAAATGACAACATGTGTCAATCTTGTTTTTTTTTCTTCATGAATTCGATATTTACCGAAGAATTATTCACTATCTTGTGATTCGTTTGCTTTTTCGGTGGTAAATATTATCTTGTAATTAATTTACAAGGATTAAAAAGAAAACCTGTGGTTAAAACAAGTAAGAAAATATGATTTCTCCACAAATCATCAATAAACTGAATATTCTCACAAAATACGGGTATACACAGATGTGATCAGTCCTATCATATGATACGTATGTATACGACTACCTCACAGTTTCTGACCACGACACATTTTTATGTATTGTGACTCTGTGAGGCACTATCTCAAAATCTTGTATCACCTCTAGTTCGATGGAAATATTTTATTCGTATTTCAAACCTTTTTAGGTACAGTCATCGTTAAGAAAATGATAACTAATGCACACTTTCTAGTCTGGCTTATAATTAGAAAAAAATTCATATGCAACATTTCATCGTGATGAAACAAAAGATATAACTAGTCTCCCCTTTTTATGACATCCTCATTTTTCAACATTTCCATCTTTTGTTTCAAAATTAACAAGATAATATAAGTAATTTGACCGCAATAGTTGAATATTTAATCAAGCAAGACTTTACCAATTGAGTTTGTACCGTGATACTGATAACGAGACCTTGAATTATTGATACAAATTGAAAAAAATCTTGAGTTTGGCTTACTTAAGATGGCGGGTCAATACGACTACCTCCATGTTGCACTATCATCAGTCATACAAGCTTACGCAGCTATAAGCTTAAGGAAAGAAGAAAAGAACTGTTTTTACATCTAGTTTTTTTTCTTAACTAAATTAAATATTGATTATTAGTTTGCAACAGTTTGGTATAGGGAACCAAATTTTAATCTCTCTATTTTCCACATTGAAAATTTAAAGAAAAATATGAGAATATGTATTTTAATAAACAATTTATTAATGAAATGAGAAATTATAGGTTTCACCCATTTCAGTTAGTTCTAACTTGAAAGTTGATAAATAATTATAATTTTCTGACCGTGGGATATTCTCAGTCTTGTAAACTCCATGTTTTAGTTTTTATATTCTAAAACAAAAGATTAAATTATAATATTATATATATTTCATATCAATTTTTTTAAATTGTAAAATAATATACAATATTTTGTAAACTAATTTATTTTATTATTATTTGGTATGAGTTGTAAATCTGTAAGAATTAACTTGTTATCAAAATCAGAATTTGTGGAGGTAGGACAGCCCAAATAAAACATATTGTACATCTATATAACACATGGTATCAAAATCATTGATATTATTGACTATAAAGGGAGATTCAGTCCAACATAAGTTAAAAAAATATCATTTTAAAAAGAATATTATAAATTGCATCACTTAATAAAATATATATAATAAATATAAAATACATAATTAATTCATTTCTTACTAATAAATTTAAAATTAAAGAATCACAAAAAATTTAGAAATTGATAAAGTGAATAAATTAAATTTCACATTGGTAATTGGAAAAATAATTAATTAATACTCCTTCCGTTTCACAAAGAATGTCACTTAGAGACATTTTATGCATATCAAAAAAAAAATCCTCATTTATTTAACAATTAATTAAATAAAAATTATTTAGGTAAATATCTATTGGTTATTTAAAAAGGTAAAAAAAAATTTAATAAAAAATTTGTATTGGACATGTAAAATGATACTTATTTTAAAACAAAATAAAATAATTAAAATGACATTTTTTATGAGACAGAAGAAGTACGTAACAATTTAGAGTCAATACATTCATAACCAACTGATTCTAAACTGAAATGCCACAAAACTTAAATTTAATACCTGATGTTGGTTCATTCCGTAAATGTTTCGATAATTTTTCACATTTATAAAAAGTGTTATTGAATAAATTAAGTTATACATTGGTAGATGAAAAACTAACTGATTGATATTATTCCACTCATAACCAATTGTGTTTAAGTTTGAGTATCTAAAACTTAACGAATCTAACTCGTTTGTGCTAAACCGAATTATACCATTACCACCAAATCTAAATCGTTGTTGGACCAAATCCAACTATGACTACCACTAGCAACTGATGAGCAGGAATCACAAAAGTGTAAGTCTTAAATTCAGTCACATTGTTACAATTTAATAGTTTTTTGCTATGATACAAATTTAATACTTTCATTTACTAATATCAAATTTTAGCGATGGCAAATGAAAACAGAGAAAATATGTGGTCGCAAAGGTGTCTAAATTTTGATTCTGACTATTTTGATCGGTCAATTATGGCGGTCACGCATTGTAGGGTTGGACATTTTATCCGTTAAATTTGATTCGATTCGTTATTCGATTGATTTGATCCGAAAAATCTGGATATTCGTAAGTCTCCAAAGCAGAGCAAATATTAAAAATCAATATCCGTTAAAAAGTGAAACAAATCACAAATACTTAAAAAGTTAGAGGATATCTGTTCGACTTATATACATATAGATATAAATCTATAACTAATATAGAGTTTAAATGTATAATCTTAGATAATTATTATTTTAACATATAATTCTATTTATAAAATTATTTATAAAATATAAAATAAAGAAAAATATAAAATCTTTATAGAAAAGTACAATTTTTCTAAAAACGTTGTTTTATAAGAAAAATTTATTAACTTTTAAAATTCATAAAACACATAGTTTCGTAAATTTCTAGTTTAACTTTTATATTATGTATTAAAAAAAACAAGTATGTATAAATTTTTGTAGATGTACTTGTATTGAACAAAGTGTATTAGGTATCTGTGAATATTCGTGAATATTCTTAAATTTTCCGGTTATTCGGAAAACCGGTTATCTATATTTTTCCGTAGCAAAATAAATCGAAAATCATATATCCGTGAGGTACAAAGCAAATTACAAATACTGAAAATTTAGTACTATTCGATCGATGACCACCCCTACGCATAAGCACATATTGATTACCATTGCAAGTTTATTGTAAATTAAAATTTATTACATGATTTTTGCGTATAGCTATCACTATTGCTGAACTGTACCTGTAGTGATACATATCATAATTCAATTTTTTTTTTTTGAAAAGTATACATAACTTAATTCACATTGTACGAACGCATGTTCTTTGCAAATACATCTCATGTCATTTTTGGTAATGTTATATTTTTCTCTCACTAAACTGTAGAGTAAATTTGATTTCCTTACACTTGTATAATAATTAAAAAAAAAAGATTTGATCTCCTTGCAGGAGAACACCTTTTTAACAATATTGAAACAAAATAGCATCCTACTTTGACGCAGTTTCGTAGTTTCTTTCGGCAGAGAAAAATTCTTAAGAAAAGACTTATAGCTCAATAAATCATTTCTTATATATTTTTTGAAAAGTATACATACATGAAAAGTCAATTTTCTATATGCCGCTCTTATTTTTATGGTGGTTAACTATAATAATATCTGCAATTATTAAAGTTATATTTCTTTTTTGATGACTTTTAATCAGGTTTTTAAATTTAACTCTCTTTTTTTCCTTAATGGTTTCCAAACCACATATATTAAAGGGAGGGTAATATATATTTATTTATGTCATAATGATTTGATAAAAAATAAAGTTTCAAAAAATAAGCTTAATATTTTAAAAAATAATCTTCTTTTTAAAACATAATGTCAAACAACTTATATTTACTACAATATCTTTCACGAGTACTCATCTTTTACTATTACTAGAAACATTGGAAAAGATAACTAAAATAGTTTTATTCTTAATAGAAATAAATATGTTACATATTTATATTCAAAATAATAAACCTGATTACATTCTAAATCGAACTGAAAATAATTATATTTCAATTTGGAATGAATAGATGAAAGTTAATATACCCACAATATGATTAACTGGACTAATCTAAATTCTTATACTCAAAATTAAAATCTAATTAAAATAGCAACATATTAGGGGATTATTTATAAAAATATTTGTTGATTTTTATACATATAAAATACGTAATGACTCTAGAATATAAATAAATGAATATTAACCTACAGTTATGAATGAGTTATCTTGTAAAATTTATATATGGGCATGAACTTTCAAAAAGAATTTTTATTTTAATTTATATAACCTTAATCAATCACAGTTTAGTTTAATTTCTAAAATAACATATATAAAATCATGCATAATTTTCTAAACTATATTTCCTAATCTAATTAAATAGACCAAACTAAATGAAATAAAAAAAATTAATCAAAAATCTCATCTATTTAGAACAAAATGGTTTAATTCAAAGAAATGATGTAGCCTAATGTATTTCAAATGATAAATTGAACCGGCCAAATTTATACACAAAATCATATGCCTAATTAAAATAATAAATATAATATTACCCAAAATAATATCATATACAGATAAAATATGAAAAATAAATTAAATAATATATTGATCAATTGTTATCATCTATATACAAAATCATGTCTAATTAAAATGATAAAATATTATTATTAAAATAATGTTTTATACGTATAAATTAAGTATGGTTAATTAAAATTATATATGAATCAATTACTATAATTTATTTCTTTTGTAAATATTTATGTTTGTATATGAGCATGGTAAAAATCGTCTAATATTTCTTTTTTTAAAAGATAATTTTATGCAACTTTCAATATAAATATTTTTATTTTATCTATGTTGAAAATAATCATTCACCGCCACATTCTATTCACAATTATTATTATTATTTGTTAAATTGTCAAGAAAAAAAATATTTAACGAGCAGCCATGTTTGAGAATTCATAAAGGATTAGTTTAGTAATTAGTAGCAGCTTGAAAAAAGAGGTGGTAGTGTTTTTTTTTTGATCAAAGTGGTAGTGTTTTTTCTTAACTTAAAAAGTAATGGTAGTGTTCATATGATGCAAGTGGATCAATGACCACACCAACATTTCTTGTCTGACTTTTTACTATTAATTCGTTTTACAATTACCTGAATGTCAAAGAATTTCTTAGGTCGACAGCGATTACTTCTAAGCTATATACATAGAATGCCTTTTTATCTCTATTTTTTTTGTCAACATCTATTTATATAAAATAGAGTTTCTTCACTCCTGAAGCATACCACATGGAATTCCATGTTACTAATTCGAACGTTGTGATGGCGACACATATCACGGTTAATCAAAATTCAATGTTTCATTAATTCTTGGTTTACATGGTTTTATGTGTTTAATATGACTTAAATACATCTTCTCCAAAAAACTGTATACGAATCTTAAGAAAAATAGTTATCGTGCACTAATTCTCGTTCAGTCAACTGTCAATAGAAATCCAATGGTTTCACCGGTGACGAACGATTCCGATCAATGTCAGTTGGAAGCCGAATAGACTTCTTTAATCTGGCGCCGTTACGGAAATCAACTTGGTTCCTGCATCTTCATTAACAATCGCATTAATACCTACTTCTCTTGCGATCTCACATTCAATGAATCCCTTCATTCATTCCTTTGTGTTAATCCTTCATTATATATACAAAAGTTTTCTTCCAACAAAATCATCAGTTCATTTCTCTTTATAAACAACACAAAAAAATGATGAATTTTTTTTTGTTAAACTCATGGTTGTGCTTAACGGATTGTGATAGAAAAGTGATAAGAAACAAAAGAAATGAGACAAGAAACAGAACAAACAGAGAAGAAAAGAAAGGAGGAAGACGATAGAATAAGGGAGATAACTTTTTTTAGTGAATTTTTTTTTTTTTTTAATTATTTATCTTTAGCTCATAATAATTTCCAACATCTTGGTGTTGATTTTTCATCACTGTGGCTCCCTAAAAGGTTGTTGGCCCTGATCTCAAGGATACAACAGTTAGTGCATACACTTATGGATATAGAACCTTGTATGAGTATGCATGATTGTGATTTGTGAGTATACTTCAGTTACATATTTTCCGTATCGCTACTGAACTATGAATTCTTTTTAACTTGGATGCTTTTATGTCTCCAAAATAGGCTGATTTTTTATATATAAGTAAAATGCATTTTTCATATTATACTTCTAAGTTTGAGTCTGCATATATCACAATAAAATGAGGACGGTGGACGAATGAGCTGAGTGTGGAATACTAAACATGTTCTTACATGAAATTGAAGCATTGTAGTTTTGTCCAAACATTAGCATATGCCTTATTTAGAACACTCATTTCTCACGACATAAATACTCTCTTCTCGACAAATGACATCTGCTAACCTAATAAAAACGATATGAAAAACAATAGTTTCAAATATATATATATATGTGTGTGTGTGTGAAAATAATGTTTCACAACTAATAAAACTGAATCTTTTTTTTTCGTGATGATATTTCATCAAGAAAAATTGTCTAAAAGTTTAAAACTATAATTTTTAAAACTTTATTAAGTATTCCACATTTTCAATATCGTATTTTTTAAAACCAAATTTATTGGTAAATTATTTAATAATCCAGAATTTGTTTTTGATCAATATTTTATTTTAGGTCTAACAAAATATTTGACATCAATCTAAAATAATATTTTAGCACATAATTAATAATATAATATTAAATACATAAATTTTAAAAATATTTATAAGGAAAAAATATAATCTAAGATTTTTGTATTAAAAATTATTTTACTTATTATCAAAATCATCATAATTACAGTAGAATAAACAAAAAGAATATGTAAAACTATTATGGATTCATGAACATTTTAATATTAAAATGATCATGATCTATAAAAAAATAACAAAACATACACAATAAAAGTTAAGCTTTAAGTAAGCTAAATATTTTGAGATACTATTTAACTGATATATTTATGTATTTTCGGTTACTAACACGCTCGTAAGGTGAAGAGAGAGAGAGAGAGAGTTAAATTATGTTAATAGTAAAAATTAGTTGTTTGGTTAATTTTAAATTAAGAAAATAGTATATATTATATATATATCTCTTGCAAATGTAAACCTAAAACACAAACCACAAATCATATAAAAAAATAATAATCTTGATCCCCTATATATTATTTTAGGAGCATTAGAAATAAATAACCTCTAGTTCATGTGTGATTTACATTAGTGTCATTTCCTATGTGTCATTACCACATGTTCTCTCAAGACCTATATTCAAAAACCCTTAATTTACTAGACTAATTACACTAACTACAGTTGGTCATTACATTATAACTTTATTTTTTATTAACTAACCAAAAATACAATGTCTACGATTAATGGTTTGTCTTTATTATTTTCCATATATTATTACACAGATTATTAATCATGATGCATCTGATTTACTCACCGATAAATCCCTGAGATTTGAGTACGTCTATCATATGGTTTCATACGTATTTAAAATACAAGACATGAATGCTATGTTGACATGTTTTAACTTAAAATCATAATGTAAGAACATTATCAAACCTAATGGCTCGATATCATCAAATGATCCAGCATCATTGTTTCCCATGTAATATTTTCATGTATTATTAATAATGTAGCATTCGATATATTACATGAAACATGTACGTAATGTGGTGATGACTACCTAATACACATACATGGGCTATTTTTCATGTAATATTTTTTCATATAATTTATATTTTTCCATGTAATATTTTCATATAATTTTTTTTCATATACGTTAAGAACTTAATGTGGCGGGATCACAGGAGAATATTATGGGTTTTCATTATTATAAGAATCAAATTTAAATTATATGAAAAAATATCTTCCTACGTTAAGTTGGGCATTTATTTGCTTGATGTATGTTCATAGAGATCAAAAACGAATTCTCAATCACGATTTACTTGCGTGACAATCCACATGATTTTCGTAATCATTCAACGTTAATTATGCCATTTATAAGCTTAATAATTATGCCGTTGATTTTTTTATTTTAAATAAAAGATCTTCAACCCTCCGCCAAACACGTATTACTGGTAGTTTTTAATTGTATTTTCCTGAATTTATCACAAATTAGGAATGTAAATACGCTTTTTATGGTATTAGAGATTCAAAGTAGACGTCTATTCATTCAAAAATATAGAAACTTTACGATTATATAGAGTCAAATTTAGAAAGTACGTGTGATCATCACTAGTTGCTTTTTAAAATTAATTTACGAATACATGTTACTCGGTTTGTTTCCTTTAATATTACAAACAAATCGTGTAATCGTAGGAACAAGGAAATTAATATATGAAGATTCTGATTTCGAATAAAAAATACTATTGTGGTTATTAATTGCGTCGAGTTTAATTTTAAACCTAGGTGCCTTGCTCATATAAATACACGTCCTTAGAGATACATCTCCTCACCATTGTCTCCTTCTAAAAACTACTTTATCACTACATTTGAGCAATCACAACACTCATGGCATTGTTTAACTCAGTTGCCGATTTGAATTGTATATATAGTCACATTTGCCATATATATTAATATTCTAACAGTATGAATCGTATATATAGTCACATTTGCCATTTTATTCAATATTATAACAAAGGAAACTGTGATGAACCCAATGGTGTTCTAGAAATGAGGATGCATGTGGTGACTAACATTGATGGTTTTCCAAATTTATTTTGAACTCAATGATGTTCCAGAAATCGATGCTTTCAGAAAAAGATATATCATTCGTTTAGTGAATTTGGTAAATAAGTGTGTTTAGTTTGGATAATCGATTCTTTGCTATTTCTTTTTATAAGATTTTAAATCAGGAGTTCTAAAGACACTTTTCACATCATTTTTGGTTTTATCAGTTTTTTTTGTTTCCGTATAATTTGTTTCTTTCGTATTTTTTATTACCTATGTTTCTTTTAATATTATAATCATAATTTTTATTATGAAAGCAATAATTATATTGCTTATGTTTTGTTTTATCTTAAATTAATAATAAATTTGCACCAGTCTTTACATACTTTTATATTATTTTTTCCTTTGATCAATATATATATAATAAAATATATTTCATTTACACCTAACAAATTACACAAGATTTTTAAAAAGAAACAAATAAGTTTACAATATATATACCTGCACAATTTTGTCAGCTATATATTATTATATCTAATATTTGTGACTATAACTTTTAACTTTCTAATATCTATAGATTAAAAGTAAGTGATGTTTTATTCATTCACTCCGCGCAGGGTGCGGATATCACCTAGTTATAAGTAAAGTATATCCTGTCCGTAAGGCGGGCCGACCCTAGTAAGATATATTTCAAATCTATGGGGGGACCTAAATTAATCCTCAAAAAGAATTCATATGTTCATATGTCCTCCACCCTTTTCATAATTAAT